>JAOTOL010001523.1:1350000-1487127 GCA_034440575.1 Imbricaverruca yamaguchii
CCGTCAGCTTTGGGGAAGACGCGGAACAAAAGGGCCGGACACAGCGTTGTACCGCTGTTAATCTGATAATTCGGTATAGTGCATGTGAGTGTCAGACACGTGCACCACACTCGGCACACGATCCCGATTTTGACACGATCACAGTCAATCTCGGCCGATTGGGTTGTTTTGAATTGATGAACAATCGGCCTCCTCATCCATGTTTAGTGCGTGCATCGATATTTTGGAGGAATTGTGCTGAATTGTGATCCGTTTTACTTATGTAGGAGTAAGGAATGCCTGTATTTCCTCGGAACTTGAACGATGACACGGTGAATGTATTCGTGGGCTGCCTGAGAGCGCAGCTTCGGCTGGTTCACACGTCTGTCGTGATATGGTGCTGAATCCTGTGCCTGAAGCAGGAGAAAGCCCATCTCGCCTGTTGCACTTCCCTTCATTCATGGCCCCAAATAGCGTCTTTCTCTGGTACATATAAAATTATCAGCCACATTGCGTACAAAATGGCGTTAGTTCTAGCTTCAATTTGCTTGTGATCTGGTCACCTGATATGAGGTCACTTTTGTCTAGTTCTCTATTTTGCTTTGATTATTTGCATGTGCACTGATATAACTTTTGAGCACATGCTGCAAGGCTGGTTCATGATAATTGTTTCAATGCAAATATATGGATCTCATTGAGATGAGGTTCAGCGCTTGCATTTCATGCATACACCTTCCCTTTTGGCGCACGATGCGCACTCAGCATATGATGTATTGTCGGAAGGTTACCTATCGAAACACCACCTAGCGGGAGGTCACCTAAATGTCAAAGCAATATCTTGACCTCCTTGGGAGTTACCTCTGAGAACTTCGGAGCGGGGTCAACTTCGTACCTCGGCGTTGCTAGACTATTTTGTTTGATATCAAGGAGAAATGGAAATTCCGCTAATGTTTTAATAGTCTGTAAAATGTTTTGTTGAAGATTAGCAGAGCACAGCCAGGGAGACTCGAAAATTCTCCACCACGAACAAACCAAAAATGCACTAGATCAAGGAACAAATTTGTTAATCTATATCACACCAAGCCATACATATTCGTAGCTCCTCGCTCACCGAAGGTGGCCGTAATAGAATGAGACATTTCGGGGTTGACCACCTAAGCAAGTGCTGGCTAAGTGCCAGGTGATGAACGAAACGTCATTAACTGTTATCCTGGTTGAGATGTCTTCAAGGGATGCAGCAATTATATTTTGGGGTTACCCTGTCCGGTTTGATTAAATAAAAATGGCAGCATCATTGACAATCGATCATATTAAATATACATTTTACATAGTTCAAACGTCGCTTAACCTAAATTAACAACAATAGTGATCGTGAAATTGAGCCTTGAGAAAGGCCAACAGTGATCAATATAAACTGTGAAGAAACTTCCCGAACATCCGCGCATCTCACATCGCCGTAGGCATTGTGGAGGCGAAATGTTCGATGCATCTTACATCGCTGTAGTCCTTGTGGATGCGTTGTGAATGCTTTGTAGAGGTGTTGTGGAGGCCTTGTGGAGACCTTGTGGACGCCTTGTAGAGGTCTTTTGCATCCTTGCATCGCTGTAGGCCTTGTGGAAGCCCAAGCCACGCCGCGATTTCAAAGTGAAAATTATCACCATTTAGCAGGCTCTAGCGCATCGCGTCGACCAACGTCGACACCTGAACCCGACCGAGCTATCTCTGTATCATCTACATCATCACTGAACTGAGAGGCGAGGTGTCCACCGTACCACCAGCCTCACCATCTTCCGCCACGCATAGATCACCGCGAGCGTCGCTACCGCAGTCAGTTGGTGTGTCGGCCGCTGCCTGGCGCCTGGGTAGGCGGCGCCCGGCCCATGGCGACCTTCACCATCAGGGACGTGACGTTCGTTCCCGTCACTGTCCGCCCAACTGTGACGAACGTCAGGCGGACGGGTCAGGCGCGTCGTGCAGTGCGCCTGGCTTGGCATGTCCTGTCCCAGGCGGCGTGGCTGCTGAAGCTGTAGCGCGCTGGACGCGGCGGCTCGGCAGCTTTTCCTGGTAATGGCCGAGCCGTACCTGCTGACCTGTGTCAGGTTTGGTGTGTTCGGCTGCTGGGTCGCTGTCGGCGGATGGTGGTTACCTCAGCCAGAGGACTCCTGCTGAGTTGGCCGGGCCGCACTAGTCGCCAGCTGTGGTGTGTGGCGTAGGGTGGTTGCTTCAGTCAGAGGACTCCTGCTGAGCTGGGCTGGCCTCATTGGTCGCCAGCTGTGGTGTGTGGCGGAGGGTGGTTACTTCAGTCAGAGGACTCCTGCTGAGCTGGGCTGGCCTCACTAGTCGCCAGTTGTGGTGTGTGGCGGAGGGTGGTTACTTCAGCCAGAGGACTCCTGCTGAGCTGGGCTGGCCTCACTGGTCGCCAGTTGTGGTGTGTGGCGGAGGGTGGTTACTTCAGCCAGAGGACTCCTGCTGAGCTGGGCTGGCCTCACTGGTCGCCAGTTGTGGTGTGTGGCGGAGGGTGGTTACTTCAGCCAGAGGACTCCTGCTGAGCTGGGCTGGCCTCACTAGTCGCCAGTTGTGGTGTGTGGCGGAGGGTGGTTACTTCAGCCGGAGGACTCCTGCTGAGCTGGGCTGGCCTCACTGGTCGCCAGTTGTGGTGTGTGGCGGAGGGTGGTTACTTCAGTCAGAGGACTCCTGCTGAGCTGGCCGGGCCTCACTGGTCGCCAGTTGTGGTGTGTGGCGGAGGGTGGTTACTTCAGTCAGAGGACTCCTGCTGAGCTGGCTGGAGGGTCGCCTCACATGTGTGCCAGTTGTGGTGTGTGGCGGAGGGTGGTTACTTCAGCCAGAGGACTCCTGCTGAGTTGGCCGGGCCGCACTAGTCGCCAGTTGTGGTGTGTGGCGGAGGGTGGTTACTTCAGCCAGAGGACTCCTGCTGAGCTGGGCTGGCCTCACTGGTCGCCAGTTGTGGTGTGTGGCGGAGGGTGGTTACTTCAGCCGGAGGACTCCTGCTGGGCTGGCCGGGCCGCACTGGTCGCCAGCCGTGCTGGGTTGTGCTCGGCCGCACGTAAGAGGACTCCGCATCCGGCAGTTCTGCGGGAAACCAAACCTCGCTGCTGTCCATGACGTGTTTGCACTGCGTCCTGTCGACTTTTAATGGGGCCGTCTTCGGCTAACTAGACAGACCATGCACGTGTGTTGGGTTTCACGACGTTTCGAGTTACGACAGCCGCGTCCCTACACAGGCCATGTGCGCTGTGTGCTGTGCTGTGCTGTGCTGTGCTGTGCTGTGCTGTGCTGTGCTGTGCTGTGCTGTGCTGTGCTGTACATGTGAGGATGTTCTGTGCTGTTTTGTGCTGTGCTGTGCTGTACGTGTGAGGCTGTGCTGTGCTGTGCTGTGCTGTGCTGTACTGTGCTGTACTGTGCTGTGCTGTGCAGGTAAGGCTGTGGTGTCTGGTGTGGTATGATTTCGTGTCGGTATCATCCACTTCAACATGCTAGTATTATTTCGCACATATCTGGATATCAAACAAGGCATTTGCGCGGGTGCAACGCGTGCATTACATTGAAGTATTGGAATTTGAGTGGGCATGCGCTTGTGTGCATAGTGCAGATATGCTACCAGAGCAGTGGTGCATCTAGTAGTTAGCATGGCTAGAAATATAGTTTTTTTTAGAGGGGAGGGAGAAACCAACACCAAGATCGACTCGCAATTATTTGTTGTTGATATTTATACTTATGTATGCTAGATAAGAGTTGCGAGTTTTGCTTTAGCCTTAGTAGGTATCTAAAGCTTCTTGACGGGGACGAGTAGACTAGGGGTAAGTTGCTCGTCTCACAATCGAAAGGTTGTGGGTTCGAGTCTCACCTGTCGCTACTCTTCGCCCGCGACCAATCGGCGTGAGAGCTTGGCGACGCTACATGACTCAACGGTCGACGTGTCGTAAAACCAATAGCCAACCAAAACTTCTTGAAGTTCTATTTTGTCTTTGATTTAAACGTTTTCGGAATTGCCGTGTTGCGCCCGTCGCACCACCGCTTGGATTGGATTCTGCGCAGCCTGAAGCTTTCCGCTTAGGAATCAGTCATTACAGGTACGGGCGTCAGAACCAGTAGGGCACTATTGCACGGGTGTCAGAACAAGTAGGGCACTGTCCCTCCTGGAAATGACATAGTTTGATATGAACCACATAGTATTTGCTGTCGCAGAACCTCCTTGTGGAAAGTTGAGTGTAGGTGCTGTGTCACCTGACAACTGCGGGATGGTCACCTGAACCAGCCAGGGATGGTCACCTGAACCAGCCAGGGATGGTCACCTGAACCAGCTAGGAATGGTTGCCTGAACCAGCCAGGGATGGTCACCTGAACCAGCTAGGTCGCCTGAACCAGCCAGGGATGGTCGTCTGAACCAACCAGACTCCGCCCCTCCCCGCCATTCGCCGCATTAATTATAAATAAAAGTCAAGTAGCAACTGACGGAGGGTACGGCCATGATCATGTGTGCAGCCGCCACCCCACCCTATCCCCAAACATGTTCAAGGGGGCACTATGCCATCACGACACGGATTTATTATGTGGTCCGTGCCTAACCTCATCTTAAGTCGCACATTCTCCCACCAGCAATCAAAGGTAACCTCATCCAAATTACACTGACGGTTTGAACTCTGAGATATTTCTTATGGTATCTCCCAGCCTGACGATACTCGTGAGCTAGTCAGATATGTGTACCGCACCGCTGTGGTATCTCCCAACCCGATGATACTCGTGAGGCATGAGTGCTGTATCGCTTTGACGTGACCCTGTGATGCGAATGTCGGGAATCCCTAACCCTTTCCCACCGTCACGTCCCAAACACGCTGGATATATTTTATCCCGTCCCGTTTCGGGGGTCTTCAACTCCCCCCTCAGGGTTTTCGCGGATAGTGGACGAACGGCGCAAGACAGCGCGGCCAAATTTGGCATACCTTTTCCCACATCAATTTGACATGCTGATTCAAAATTTTTAGGTCAGGTCATTTAGGGTCAACGAGTTAGTCAAGCTCAAGTGAGGTACCTCCAAAAAAGTTTAACCAGTCGTCACGCTTTAACGGATGCAGATGTTTTATTGAAACTTTCAGCGTTTGCTTACCTTTACGAATGTAATAAAACTTACGAGTGGAATTTTCCCTTTTTTCGTTTTTCGTTTTTGCGTATTTGCCAAATTGCAGTTAAAATACAGGATTCTGGCTAAAGTAAGCATTTTTTTATTAGAGCAAGTTGACTTCCAACGACCTTTCTCCGTCTGCTCTACCCAATGGAAGAGGAAAATTAAAGAAAACTCGCAAACTCAAAATTTTGAAAATTCAAAAAAATAAAATTTGTATTTTGGGGAGCCAAAAAACATAGCCCTGGTCGATTTCGCTGTCCTTTTCTCATTCCAAATATTTTTTCTTCTTCAGATAACCCCCAAAATGAACTCCCCACAGTCAAAAACATAATGTAAGTCGTGAAAAGTCTTGAAAATCTATCCCCCTGGTAACGTCACTTTTGGGGGAAATTGTTTTGGAGGGTGGACTCGGACCCTACTCGTCGAGCGCTTTCCGATGACACCTCTGTCTTTTTCGTGCGATGCTTAGTTTGGATTTTAGAGGGGGTCTTCAACCCCCGCCCCCCACTCGAGACGGGTGTGATGATTTGACCGGAAAGACGGCGCGGGTTAAGGTGTTGTAGTGCGTTTGAACTGCTGGTAATCTCCGTATGTTTGCAGTCGAAGGCGCGTGCATTCTGGAGATGCCTCGGCAACTGATTCCCCGAATGGCTTTCACTAACGGCTGATCAGGTCTGTGGCGTGACCACCTCCTCCGGCACGTGCACGCCAATGCGCTGTAATCTGACCGGCGTGCCGCTGTGGCGTGACCGACTTGCGTGAGGCGTGACCGACCTGCATGCCAGTCGGGTACGGTGCAGCGGCAGCGGCGGGCCGTGGACGCGCCTCCGGCCACGTGATCGTGACCGTGACCGTGACGCTGGGCGCGTGTTTCAGTACTCGGCGTGGTCGTTTGTGCCGGTGAACCTGTTTCAGCAGTTCCGACGTCTGATCAACTTCTATTACGCCGTCAATATTGCCATCACGGTGAGTCTGGGCCGGCAGTCCCGGCGGAGCCACCGCCGGCGCGATGCCGGCGTCGGAGCCGATGCTGCTGCTGCTGTTGGCGAAGGCGCCGCTCTTCGTCTGGTGACTGTCCCGGTCTGCCGCTGCTTCGTCGTGTCGGGTGGCTTTCGACTCGAGGCGGATTGCTTCATGTGCTGCTCCGTTACTACTGCACGTCGTGCAGGAGTCCGCTACTACTGCACGTCGTGCAGGACTCTGTTACTACTGCACGTCGTGCAGGACTCCGTTACTACTGCACGTCGTGCAGGACTCCGTTACTACTGCACGTCGTGCGGGACTCCGTCACTACTGCACTTCGTGCAGGACTCCGTCACTACTGCACTTCGTGCAGGACTCCGTTACTACTGCACGTCGTGCAGGACTCCGTCAGTACTGCACTTCGTGCAGGGCTTCGTTGTCGATGCCACATGCATTACACGACTTGGTAGCTTTGTTGTCCGTTGTTGTCTGATGGCTGAGTCTTCGTCGTCAGCTCTTGGTACGAATTAGTCTGGTAGCTGAGTGTGTCTTCTTGGTAGTCGGCTCAGGGTATGGATTGGTCTGGTACCTGAGTGTGCCTTCTTGATAGTCGGTTCTTGGTACGGATGGGTCTGGTAGCTGAATGTGCCTTCTTGGTAGTCGGTTCTTGGTACGGATTAGTCTGGTAGCTGAATGTGCCATCTTGGCCGTCGGCTCTGTGTATGGAACTGTCTGGAGGCGTTTGGTTGTCAGACACGGTTGCAGCAGGTTGTCGCCGAAGGTGACGTGGTTCGTCGACAACTCTGGCGCTGTTGTCTGCTCGGTCAGCTCAGCTCAGCTCGCTCAGCTCTGGTCTAGAACGGCGCCACCGGTCTGCGGGCGGCCCGATACAGCCTGTTGCAGCTGCCTCTGAGCAGAGAATGTATCGAGTGCCGTTGGTCTCACGAGAATGGGTGCACTTGCTGCACTGCACTGACATATTTTCACATCGTGCACGAAATATGTGCGCTGCGTGTATTCTAACGTTCTCCGCATGTTTGAACACATGAGCGCGTCTCTTGCCACACTTAAAACCCAAACACAATTTTGTCGGTGCAGTGCCTGCAACTATCAAGTTAGAGATGAAATCTTTAATCGGACAGACTACCCAATAAATCTAGCATGTCTTCTGTCGAGCGATTACGTTGCTTAATGAGGAAATCAAGCTTCATGCATTTCAGTTTTTCTTTTCCTGGATAGCTAGTTCTCTATGGATGCTGTCCTTCACTTGCCATGACTAAGAGCTCAGGAATAATGGTGGGTCAAGATGTCACCCATGTATGTGAACCGTAGAAACGAACAGCCAGCCAGCTGCCACCAGGAAGCTTTCTGGCTCGCGATCATCACACATAGGCAGGGACCTCAGGAACTAAGGTGCTTGCCTGCTGAACACCAACGACCACAGAACATCCGGCCGGGGTCAGCGACTTCATACCTTAAAATCGGCGCAACCTCTCCTGGCGACAGCCAGGTGATGCGTGGAGTAAGACATGTGGTGGAAAGGGAAGACGAAGTTTTCTCTCAGCCGTTTTCGAAGTGATCTGCTAGTGAGGGAAGTCACGACAAATAAGTGCCTTATGTCGGGCTTATGCGACATTTGGCTTATGTGACGTCCGGGTTATGCTACGTCCGACTTATATGACGTCCAGCTTGTGTGACTTCCGGCTTATGTGACGTCCGGCTTATGTGACGTCCGGCTTATGTGACGTCCGGCTTATGTGACGTCCGGCTTATGTGACGTCCGGCTTATGTGACGTCCGGCTTATGTGACGTCCGGCTTATGTGATGTCCGGCTCATGTGATGTCCGGCTCATGTGATGTCCGGCTCATGTGATGTCCGGCTTATGTGACGTCCGGCTTGCGTGACGTCCGGCTCATGGGATCCTCGGCTGCAAAGTTTCACGTGCAGACTGTGGGACAAAGCTGTTCGTACAGGTTCAACACACAAAACGCCATACGCACATCCACAACCGTATATCGGTTTTGTATCAAGGCATAAAAACACCCTAGCCATAATGTTCTTCACCACTACATTTAATAATGCGTGGGTTTATTCAGGAACATTTTGCTGGTGGCCAGCACCATTGTCGCAGTTCTTCACACCGGCTCCGCCATTGACACAGTTCTTCTCACCGGCTCAGCTATTGACTTCATTGTGTGCAGCACAGCCAACGGCTCTGCTAACCGCCTACCGCATGACGCGAAGCGAAAGCCCCGACGAAGAGGGCATGTCGTAGTTGCCCGAGCTCAGCCTTATATATGGGCGCTGGTGTAAACAAAAGCCTGAAGAAACTCGCAAGAAAAAAAGCAAGTTGTTTGAAAATCTCAAGGTGAAGTGTCGGGCTCACGGCCCCCTCCCTCCCCATCTGGACAGTCGTGAACCCCTCCCGCCCGTATCGTGACCGTCGTGACCCCATCCCCATCGTGAACGTTGTGACCCCGCCCCACGCCCCCATCTTAACCGTTGTGTCACCGGGTCTTGACCACCGTGACCACGCCCCTCCCCCATCGTGACCGTTCCGCATCGTCAACAACCCGAATGGCAAGTCCTATCCATTGACCAGTGCCATCCACTTCCCAGTCAATGAACTCTGCTCTACCCCGTCTACATTGAACTGTGTCTAATTCAGCGTAGCTGAGCCTATCCCAATATAAACGAACTCAACTCAGAATAATCTGATCTGACCTAACCTCGCCCAGCATAATCCAGTGTAATGATAAGCATAATCATCCTACCCTAAGTATCGAATTGCTATTAGTCACAACAGGAGACATCACCTGCGACGCGTATAACACACCATTACTGGGAATGGCGATCGGGAGCGAAGTAGCATCTCTTGTTGCCACTGTATTCACGTACCAGATTGATGACTATTAGGCTGTGTCGATAATTTACAAAATGGTGTTATCAAAAGCGGCTACTGTTTTTATTTTGCCTTGATATGTGCCTAACAATTTGGCATAAAAATTAGATCGCTGTGTAACCGGCATTTCTTCTCAAAATGCGTTTGAAAAAGACTGTTTTCGGCATTCGGCGCCATATTGGCTGTGAGAACCAATCCAGATAAGTGGGTCAAATGGTATCTCATTTTGATCGTCTCGACGAGCTGAGTCGATTTAAAGAACGCGGTATTTTCGAAAAAAATCGATAGTTAAGAAAATATCGGATATCTTGTCTTCTAATGCAACAGCAATTGTCCATTTTGAGGCAAACAAGGAACTCTGAGGTTTAAACAAGCAAAAATAATGATACGGCCGCGGTTTCTGCACTGATTCATTTCAAGACTTCAGCATCACTTACTGGGTATAGAAATATAGACAAAGCTTCATATTTATTAACTGTTTGAACTTCATAGCAGCATGATATGCACTACATAGGTCATGGTCTGGCACGTACGGTGTACGTGTCAGATCATGACCTGGGAAACGCTGCATGCAAAACCCTCCGGCGTATCGTTGAATTAATCGTTGGGTACTATCCATTAAATAATTGTGGGTTTGAATTAATTGTGAATACTATCCGATGTGGTTTCGCGCGAAGGTGCAGCACAACTGGCTGGATAGGCCGCGCCTTATGCTGCGCCAGCTGCAGCTCACTCGGCTGCAGCATGGGGAAGTCGTGAGCATCGTGATGCCGTACCTCCACTCCAGTGCCTGGTATGCTCACAGCGAAATGGTGCTCCAGACACTTATCTGTAGCGATGACGGAGCAGAGTGCCACTTCGCTGCTGAACGTATCAGGTGCATCCGCGGCAAAAATGGGCGTGGAGACCCCAGCATCCGTTCCAGAAGAACTCAGAGACTAAATGAGACCGCGGATAGTCTACAGGAGTTAATATCCTGGGACGGCACCCTCGAACCGGCCCTCACGTGCCGTACGCCAAGCTCCGAACTTGATGGCTATGTGAACATGTCAATGTCAGTTCCACAGTTTCCCGTGCACGGTCAGTCAGTTGAACGATGCGTGAAACAGGTGTTATTAGCTGCAAAAACCGTGTATGAGAAGGAGAGGAGGGTAGATTTTCACGACTTTTCACGACTTACATTTTGAAAATTTTTACTTACATTAAAATTTTGAGTTTAAGTTTTCGTTAATTTTCCTTTCCCAATGGGTAGAGCAGACAAAGAAACGTTGTTGGAAGTCAACGTGTCATAATAACAAAATGCTTACTTTAGTCAGAATCCTATATTTGAACTGCAATTTGGCAAATACGCATAATTTAAATGTAGTCAAAACCGAAAAAAATGAAACATTCCACTCATACGTTTTGTTGTATCCATAAAGATAAGCAAACGCTGAAAGTTTCATTAAAATATCTGTATCCGTTAAAGCGTAACGACTGGTTGAAATTTTTTGGAGGTGACCTCACTTGACCTGGACTAACTCGTTGACCCTAGATGACCTGACCTAAACATTTTGAATCAGCATGTCAAATTGATGTGGAAAACGGTATGCCAAATTTGGGCGCGCTGCCGCACGCCATTCGTCCGCCATCCGCGAAAAACCTGAGGGGGGGCGGTTGAAGAACCCCCGAGACGGGACGGGTCATAAGCGTAAGCACTCGTGGCGGAACTAAAGCGGAAATCCTGTCGATGGCTGACGGCACGTTATATTTCCTTCTCTCCCCAATTATCGTTGGTTTCGTTGTGTGTATTGCGTGCGTGGACCTGGACCGTCGTTTATGTTTGTTTATTGGTGGGTTCACGACGCACTTTCTGCACATTCACGGCTAATGGCGCCGCCCACACTGCTTCGCCGGTGGGCCGCGGGATTAGGAAATGTTCCGAGCGGCGCTAGTGTCGAACCCAGGACCTTTGGTACCCAGTATGTCCTTTGTGGTTGTACCGCCACGGATGCGCGACCCACTCCCGACAGCTCGCACCGACAGAGGCAGTCGCGTCAGAGCAAGGCTCTTGTCACCAGCGTGCCTAGCCAGACCGTGCATAGCGATAGCGAATACCGTGACCTTACAGTGCATTTGTGCATTTGTGCATTTGTGCATTTATGCGTTGCATCGTGCATATCCAGACCGTGATTTTACAGTGCATTGACAGCAGGCAGTGAGGACCGAATTTACATTACCGCAGGCTTCCGATTAACTGAAGATTCAAGTTCATGCTGGACTCGAAATGTTTTCGCATCGACGAATGGTGGTCTGCCGTTGTTTTTGTCTTCCTTATAAAGCGAATGGTTTGGTGAATTTTCTACATGCTATTGATCGCGCACCTAGATTTGGTTTTCGGGATGCAAAACAAGAAACCCCGTCGCCTTGTTTCAGATGTTATAACTTGAAGTCGTTCGAAGCTTTCCCACTTGTGATGAGTTTTACCCATGTCAACCTACTAACCCACATCGTCATTCCGATCCTCACACATTCCATACTCACACCCCGTCACGGGGTGGCATTATAAGCCCGAACAGAGCCAGGCCCCCAACACCTACTCACACATCCGAAACTCTGCATTTTTTAAGCGAAAATCGAGGTCAAATACTATGATGCACTCATGTCGATTGCAAGCTGTGGGGCGATCCGCCAGGGTGAGGTACCATGTGCGTGTATCGGCATGCACTTGTGCATATTTGCTTGTGGTTTAGAAGTGCGGTGGCGCGGCATATCGCCAGCATTGGGTGCTAAGCCGTACAATGCTAGGCGTTAGTTTCCAAGCCGCAAAGTGATTGGCATGGGTTACTGAGCAATAGTTGTCCGACAGCTTGTTGTATCTTCACTAACAATTCCACTGATCAGTAACAAAAAGTTGGCCAGACAGTGGAATACTTGGCCATGCCATTTATATCACTGTTCCCATTTTGGAGATCAACGCTGGGCAACACTCTCCGGGAGCCCATCCATGGAATGGCCAGCGTGCCACTGGATACGAGATCTTCGTCGGCAACCGGCTACAGCAAGCGATTCGGAACCCGCATCAGACCGAGGCGGCCATTCTATGCCAATTTGTTGCCATCCTACGCCTGGTTATATATATATATATATATATATATATATATATATATATATATATATACGTATATATGCTTCATTTCTTCAATTGATATTGAACCGTATTGCTGTCTGTGCTCATACATGTATCCTCGTTTCAGTATTCCATGTGGAGTTTTCTACCGAAGAATTTATCTGAGCAATTTCGTCGAGTCGCCAATTTATATTTTCTGTGCATCGCGATGATTCAGGTACAGGAGCGAAGGCCATATTGTGCATGCGCTGTTAGTGCATTCCTAACAATAGCTGTAAGCGGTAGTGAAATAGCTTGCACGACTCCTGACGGCTTTTACTGCACAGAGGTGAGAGCCATCACTGAACCTAACCGCCTGGCTGCTCACTCACACACTCTACCGCCATGGCTCACAGCACCTAATGTTGCAAACTTGCTCTTACTTCACGGAGGTGAGAGCCATCACTGAACCTAACCGCTTGGCTGCTCACTCACACACTCTACCGCCATGGCTCACAGCACCTAATATTGCAAACTTACCGGTCAGAAACGCGGCGTTCCTTGGCATAGTCAGTACAGCAGAATGTTCCGGGAATTCCGGCCGGACGAGAGGAAACCGAGCTACGGCCGCCAGGCTGAATAAGCACCTTGGATTATCGATCCGGAATAGTGCCGGAGATTCCCTGAGCTGGGTGGATTCTGCTAGGACTTCTAGGTCCAGTGCCGGTGATTCCCTGAGTTTGGTGTGTTCTGTTAGGATTTCTAGGACTAGTGTCGGGGATTCCCTGATATGGGTGGGTTCCGCTAGAACTTCTAGGACCAGTGTTGGGGATTCCCTGATCTGGGTGTGTTTCGTTAGGACTTCTAGAACCAGTGCCTAAACTCCCTAAATTTGATGTGTTCTGTTAGGACTTCTAGGACTAGTGTTGGGGATTCCCTGAACTGGTGGGTTCTGCTAGGACTACTAGTACCAGTGCCGCGGATTCTCTGCGCTCGGTGGATTCTGTTGGGATTCTAGGACCAGTGCCGGACATGTGTGGGCTGCATCTTGCTACAGCAAATATACACGCATATTTCCGGGCACAGTTATCTCGAAAAGAAAACAGTTGTGGGAATACAAGCAGGTAGTTGAACAAATGTCCCTCATACATGCAGAAAGGTAACAGGGAAATGTTGCCTAATCAAAGAATTGGATACTCCGATTTACTTGGTTTTTCCACGTGTAGTGGATGCTCTCCTGCGGATAGAGCTGAATACATTCGAGCTGGTGGCACCCGTCCCACCAGATCATAGGTCCCAGCATGGGGTTAACAATGGGCCGTGGGGCTGGCGGCACCCGTCCCACCAGATCTAGGCCTCAGTATGTGATCAACAATGTGTTGTGCGTTGACGTCACCAGATGTAGGCTAGCGTGTGGTCAACAATTGGTTTGGGTCTGGTGGCACCCGTCCCAGCAGACTTAGGTCTCAGTGTGGGGTCAATACTGGGCTGTGGGGCTAGTGGCACGCGTCCCATCATACCTAGGTCCCAGCGTGGGTCAACAATGGGCTGTGGGGCTGGCTCGGTTCAGAGCGCGCTAATGGTCAGCCTCTCCCTGACAGTCTGGTACGCACCAACACCACCCACCCCCAATCCATACCCCTACTCTACCGCCACCCCACCTCACCCCCACCCCTGGTGCGTGCATTGCCAGATCACGGATGCGGTGCACTCCCAGCAGCGACTGTCGAATGTCTGACGTCACTACACACACGATAGTGCACCAGCACGATCTGTGCAGGTCGTCCTGTGCTGTGGCTGGCGTTGTTGCAATGTGCTCTCAAATCGTTCCTGCTATTAAGGTTTTGTATATGTAGAACATTTTGGTGAAGCGATATTGTCGTTTGCATGCCTACATTTGCATAGCAATATTTCGATGGGAATACATATCGTATGTAAAATGTATTGCCATACAGGATGCACACATCCGCATACACACAATACATACATAAAAATATATGTAAATCTATATATATATGTATATATATATATATATATATATATATATATATATATATATATATATATATATATATATATATATATATATTTATTTCTTCATTTATTTATTCATCCATGGTAAGATTGGACCAGACCTGGTTCGACGTAAAAGAAGATAATTATGAAACAGATTAACACAAAGACAACGGTTATCTTGGCGCTCCTGGCGGTTGGGTGGAGGGAGGGACTCGATCTTTACATTTGGGTTTACTGTGCAATTGATCGGGTAAGTGGATATGTCAGTGAGCTGTAACAAGTCGAAAGTTTAAATGCTTACTCGTGGCTTGCACACCAATTAACAACTATGCACCTGAAATGCCCAGCATGGTATTCATCAGTATCATAGGACAGCAACTATGCGCGATTTGGTACCTTCTGACGCATAGCCCAAAGGCCACGTGGAGATGAAGTGTGAACCTCGTTTTAGAAGCTCCCCAAGTGCGTAGTGCCCGAATACATTATTGTTGTTCTTAGAGGTAACATTGAACGCCGACTTCAGCTTAAGCACCAACATTAATTGAGGAGTGATTGGGCATGACTTTGAACAGGTGACCTTTTTCGGCCCATTACGTCGAACCAGGTCACCTGCGACCAAGTTGGGTCAGCAGCCCCGAATGAGCTTGGAAAGGTCAATGACGTACGCAGTCAGCTGGAATAAGTTGTCCCTCAGCTTCTCAAATCAGGGCATTTCAGGGCATTAAGGGATTAGGGATTAATTGCCGACATTTTGCGACTTCCGGGAAAACGGCCCGCCAGTTACCTCTTATAGCGTCATAGGTCAGGAGCCTCAGATAGCATCTTCAAATCGTTTATCATATGAAGTCGGAAGTTTATTCATAAGGTACGCTAAGCGATAGCGCGTTAAGTTAGACCTTTTTTGTGGTCGCGAAGAAGTCGAGAGTCAAATGTCATGCGTGAACTCATTGCACGTACGAAAGTTAAGTCCTGCCAAAACTTGTATATCTTGCTTTGTGCCTGCCTGGTGCACGGAATAAAGGCTTCCACCTTTGTCACACGGACTCTGTAGTGTTGTGGCGCGATATGACTCGTTTCGTATGATAACGCTATTTGCAATGCAAGTGCAGAGGCCTCCCCTGTTTGCAGGACGCAGATATAGCTCGCACGAGATAGTGGATTAGTGGACTCTGGCTAACTCGCTCGACCGGTTCTGATGTGGAGGTTCAGCACGCAATGCTACGCTCGTGAGCGGGCCTGTCGGGGCTCGTTGTCTCCCGCTGTGTATACTGCAGTGCAGCACACGGACTGGGATTAGGCGTACCACCCGATCCACCTGGTTGCAATATTTATTGCGCGAAAGATACAGCAAGCCGTTAACTGTTTAGAAGGTATGAGTGACGCGCATATGCTAATATTACGGGTGTGTAATAGCTTGGAGATAGCGATAGCACTTTTCCTACATATTTCAGATGGCGAATAGGCAGGAGGGAATGGGATGGTGATGTTGCATTGCATCAACAGTTGCTACCTGCTGTTTGTGATGCATAGATAGTTACTTTAATCTTACATCACGACAGCGAGTCTATGATACTGTAGTGTAGATTGGATCAGCTGCGGGATCACGGAAATCAGTTGCAGACAAGTTCCGTTTGCCTACCAGTGATAGTCCAGGGTTTTCCTCGCTTGTGCGATAACTCGTTCTCGATTTCAAATCTTCTCAACACCACCAAGTTCTCAAGCTTCTCACCGCTGATGCCCTTGCATTGACTGGGCTGATAACGAACCAATACGGCGAACATTTGAATAACAGTGTTAACAAAGGTAAACGCCGGCGCGTGCCTTCTGAAGCGCTCGCCTTCAACTCGCCAGACGCCCATGACTGACAACCGTTCAGTCTATGCCCGTATACTCACCCTCAACCGCTCGACTGCGTCTTTCAGCCTCGACCGTCCAGCCATGTATGGCCGAGCCGTACGCACGAGATGATTACCGGTCTTCGCGGGGGAGGGAGACTGGCCCGGCGAACGGCCTTGGTCTGTGACTGGCCGGCATCACCTATTGCAACGCACGGGGGCGGGGGAACACGCTCGCCGCACTCCAGACACGCCCCATTTGCACTGCATAGTGCAGTGGTGGCATGGGCGTCACAATGGTGACCCGGCACGATGGCTTCCGGCTGTGTCATGGCGCAATGACACAACGTCCACCGGCCGGGGATCCGTCGCGGCGAGAACGGAAGCTGACTCGGCGTAACATTCATCGCCACCGCGGTCCGTGGCGTCAGCTATTGACTATACTAGTTTACGTAGTTAACTATAGTACATTTAGTAGGAAACTGTAAACCGTGGCGTTATCCATCTGCGCAGAATGATGTCCTAGGACGTCCACGATGTATGTGGGATAATATACTTGTTGCGTGCTTCGGCTGTACCATTTCAGGTCCACCACGTGCATGCACTTCGCAACGCGCCTTCACCATGGCCACGCTATCATGCATGCTAATGGCGCATCTCACTTCTGCTTTTCTTGCGTTGCTTCTGGGTGCATACGGTTCGTGAATATTATTCACCACACTTCGGTGCTAATTTCGTGGTCCGAGTGAATAACGTTCCGCTATTTTGGCTCGAAGCGTATTCACAGCAAGACGTAAAAGAAATAGACCTGTTCAGCAGGTGCAACCGTGTCCTGAAGACCATTGCAGCTGTGCGGGACTGACGTTCAGTCGTTTGGTGCACCAGGCCGGGTGTGCAGGTTGGAACAGCTCATGTTAGGCGTCCATGTGCCACCCCCTCCCCCCGGGTCATTGTGTGCTGCGATATGGCTTGGTTTCCGCTGGCCTTGCGTTGACCTTGCCTCGTCATCCCGTGTGGTGTGCCCCGGTGGTCGACACCCACGTGTTTACCACTGCCCGCCTGCCTCTGTCGCGATACGCGAAATCCTAATCGTAGCGTATTTGCTCGGTAAGATTATGTTGCTACACAAAGCTCCTCACGTACCATTTCGAGTGAACTGTTCGTAAGAAGGCTTTCATACAGCCATCCCGTGTGGATAGACCTAGTGTGACGGGTGGTTTCCAGTAGTGTGTCGTGTGATGGGTGGTTTCCAGTTCTGTGCCGTGTGACGGGTGGTTTCCAGTAGTGTGCCGTGTGGCGGGTGGTTTCCAGTAGTGTGCCGTGTGACGGGTGGTTTCCAGTGGTGTGCCGTGTGACGGGTGGTTTCCAGTAGTGTGCCGTGTGACGGGTGGTTTCCAGTGGTGTGCCGTGTGACGGGTGGTTTCCAGTAGTGTGCCGTGTGACGGGTGGTTTCCAGTAGTGTGCCGTGTGCGGGTGTGGTGTGTGTTGTGACGGGTGGTTTCCAGTAGTGTGCCGGTGACGGGTGGTTTCAGTGTTTTTTTGTGTGACGGGCGGTTTCCAGTGGTGTGCCGTGTCGCGGTATTAGTATATGTTGTGCATGTGCGGGTGGTATGCGCTGCGGGTGGGGAGACGTGACACTGACCTGACCCTGTGTCAGTGTATCACCACACGCTGCGGACGGGGAGACGTGACACTGACCTGACCCTGTGTCAGTGTATCACCACACGCTGCGGACAGGGAGACGTGACACTGACCTGACCCTGGGTCAGTGTATCACCACACGCTGCGGGTGGAGAGACGTGTCACTGACCTGACCCTGTGTCAGTGTATCACCACACGCTGCGGGTGGGGAGACGTGACACTGACCTGACCCTGTGTCAGTGCATCATCACACGCTGCGGGTGGGGAGACGTGACACTGACCTGACCCTGTGTCAGTGTATCACCACACGCTGCGGGTGGGGAGACGTGACACTGACCTGACCCTGTGTCAGTGTATCATCACACGCTGCGGGTGGGGAGACGTGACACTGACCTGACCCTGGGTCAGTGCATCATCGACAGCCCCGTGAGCCCGGTGACGTCAGCCCTGCCCCTGGGCTTCGTCGTGTTCGTCACCATGCTGAAGCAGGGCTACGAGGACTGGCTGCGCCACAAAATGGACGACGAGGTCAACAACAAGCCTGCGACGGTGATGCGCCACGGGGTGCTGCAGGCGAGTCTTGTCACGTGACGTGTCACCTGACGTCATGTGGTGGTGTCGCGCTCTCAACCGGGAGATGTTCGGTATCGGTCATCTCGCAGATTGCGTGGCTTCCATGGCAAGCTTTGTATAGTGATACGGCGCATACGAGTGATTGTGCACACACGAGTGTTTGCGGAAGCTATAGCAAGCTACTTGTTGTGCATGGTATAGCGAGATGCGTTCTGGGTTTATTATGTCGAGTGGCTGCCGTACGCTGCCGATTGCTGCGTACGCTATCCATGGACACCTGATACGTAATCTATGTTCGGTGTCTTATTCGATGTAGCGATGGTGTGCGCCGTGCTGATCTTGACGACGTCGTCAATCGAGTATCGAGAGCAGGTGACAATGTGTTTTGAAAGACACGACTTCCATTGCCGCGTGGTGGTCGGCGGTCATTGGCTTTACGACGTGTCGGCTGCTAGGTCATGTCCCGTCGCCGATCTCTCACGGCGACTGGCCGCGGCCGAAGGACGTCACGTGATGGATGGGTGGTCTGTGGGTAGGGCGCCCGGCTCCCGCCCGAGATGCTGTGGGCTCGAGTCCTATCTGGTGCTGCTCTTCGCCCGGGACATCTGTGAGAGGCTGGCGGAGCAGCAGTCGACAAGTCGTGAAACCAACAGCCGCCACCGCCTCCATTGCCGAGTGCTTGGCCAGACGGCCTTGGCTGCACGCCGGTGCCTTCCCCTCCCACTGGTGACGCTTTATCGTGTTGCGCGGCTGGATTTCCTCGAGTTCCAGGCCGCCTCACCTGCGCCCACTCTTGGCAGGAGGTCAAGACGAAGCACATTGCCGTGGGCGATATTGTGCGCGTTCGTGCCGACGAGGATTTCCCTTGTGACCTGGTTCTGCTGACGTCATCGGACCGCGAGGGTCAGTGCCACATCCAGACAGCAAATCTGGACGGAGAAACCAACCTCAAGGTACGTCATGAGCAGCGACAGAGTTGGTTTAACGAACTTTTGTGCATCATAACATGGCGTTATTTGGGCTTTCGCGTTTGCATACGCGAGTTTCATTCGCATGGCAGTGACAGTCTAGAGTTTGCCTCCTTCGTACGATAACTGGTTCGCATTTCCAATGGCTTCTCTAAAACCGCTAGTTTTCAAATCCAACTGGTTTTCAAACCAACAATCGTTAATGCCTTTGTATTGACCGGGCTGATTAGCTAACCAATACGGCGAACCTTGCGCAACAGTTTCAACAGTTCAACAGTAGCCCGTTTCACGACGGCTACTGTAATAAGCACCATGATGCAATGTTGATGACTTCGACTAATATGAAGGGAATATCATTGAATTATAGGTACTGGATTCGTAGATTTGAAATATTTCGTATGCTTTTCTCATAGAGCAATACATTCCAGATACAATTCAACCACCATATTAAAGTAGCGGCAATGCTTGAAAGAAAAAAAAACAGCACCCCACTCATAGAAACAACTCGCCAATCTGGCCATATCCGGGCACCATGGCAAAGGAATTGGGAGCTGCATATAGCATAAAGTTGGCGTTGTATTGCCGGGAAAAGCGCAATGTTGGGGAGGAAATCTTAGTATGTATCCTGCGAATGGATATTTTTCATTTTTCGCTTTATTTTAGGGATGTGAAGTGCATTTTTGGGGGTGAAATGTGGAAATGCATCACTTTCGGATGGTGTGATTCCACTTTGACACTCACGAATATGTCAAATTATCAGCACTCTACAAGCGGGTTGTCGACAGTTGTAATGCTGCAGAGTGTTCAGCACGATACGTGACCTATCGTGCTGGCGGCAAGGAGCCAGTGGTTCCGTCCATAAATCTACCTCGTGTTGCATTAGTAACTTATACAATCTTATAAGAAATCTGAAATCTTAACTTATGAGATTAATAAGATCAAGTGAGTCTACAGTTCACTCGAGGCGGAAGATTACGCTTTAGGCGGGAAAGGCATTTTTAAGAGAAGTTTTCCATTTCACCATGGATGATGATGCAGATGACCATGATGTTAATGCAAAATATCCGCACTTATGGGGGCGATGCACTCTAGCTCCTCATACGTTCCGTCGCCCATGCTGGAATTATGCCCCCTGTTGGAAAGCTTTGAGTGCAATGCACTCGTAGTATCGCTGATCAATGATCGGACCAGGGAGTCGTCATCACAAACTTTAAAGTGCTTCGACTTACTAAGAGCCACATCCAGTTTAGTCCATAAATGGAAGATACCATAAGCGCGGTAAAACGACCCACCCAATCATCACCACATCCTAGAGAAACAATACACCAGCATCCCACACACTTATCAATCAACCTTCAGGCAATTGTTGTATTATGGATTTCTGTCCATCGACAAACTTAACGTTTTCCCCATGGAATGGATTTTTCTGAATTTATACAGTGGGACATATCCTTTGCTCCCTCTCGTGTGCGAAGAATATGCGCTGCAAACTGTCTCCATGCCACAAAACCCAAGAAGACTAACACTAACTTTGGCACGATGCTACATGGAAGCCCAGCTATTTTCGCCCCCCCCCACACAAAAAATATGCCATAGGCATCGATGTCCAGGTGCACCAGAATCCGCGAAGTCCCTACCCCTTTGGGCAAGCCTTAGATCCGCCACTGATGAGAGCACAAATGATGACGTAATTTTACACGTGAATAATAAATGGTTATAACTTCTGCAAGGAGTCAATCACTTGTGGTCGAAATCGGTTGGCGATATTGACAGGAGTGGTGTCCTGTTCGCAAGGCTTGACATCTGAAGACCACTGAATTCGCAAACAGCTGTTGTCATCGCGTTTACTTCGGATGTCAGGTTCGTGCGGTCTGACTTCCCAGGCCTCCGACTAGACGTTCCCGGCGCCGATCTAGATAAGCATTTTGAGGGTTTGAGCATAAGCAAGTTGTTTCTGGACCAAACACTGATTGTTTAAGTAAGTGAACGTGTTGTGTTTGTTTATTTATAGGTTAACTTCGTTGCAACTGTACTTTAAGCGTATTCAGATCAACGTAGTTGATGTGGCTTGAGTCCGCTACTAGAGTCTCACGGTGATGGCATCCCGTTAGTAATGCATTTTCGGATCCTCCCGAGCAGGGTTTTTCAGTTTCCGTTACAGGTGCACCAATGTGCCGCACACACCATCGTCAAGATCATACACTCGTAACACGGAAACACTAGACATTTGAGCATACACGAAAATTAGAGCCTGGACATGCGCAGCATGACCAAAAGCCTCTGCCTGAAAACACTGTAGCCGCCTGAATTCCTCACATCTGGAGGCAGATTGTTCCACATTCGGCAAGCTCTCGGTATGAAGGAGCGGCGCGTGAATTCTGTACGGCATCGTGGTACCTGGAGCTCACCGTTAGCCGTGGCTTTGGTGCTCCGTTGCGACACAGTTGAGCAACAGTTAAGTTGACCGCGAATGAATTCTGAGCCAGTGAACTCGTTCATAATTTTGAAAGCTGAGTGAGCATCTGCCTCGGATATGAAGTCTTCCAATTTCAGCCATCCTAGTTCTTTCAACGTTGGCGACACTTGATCCCGGTAGTGCAAGCCGGCGACAATCCTTGCACCAAAGTTTATGCATCTTTGAATGCGTCGTTTCTGGGCCTTGCTACAACTTCCCCAGACAGACACATAGTATCTTATGTGGGGAACACGAGTTCCTCAATTAGCACCCGTCTCGTAATGCGAGAAAACTTATGACGCAGTCTGGTGAGGCCGATGCGTATGCGGTTACACCGACGCACAACAGAAGATACATACACATCCCAGGACAGGTGTGAGTCAATTTTCACACCAAGTAACTTCACAGACTTCGTGGGTACTATTTCCAACGGCCCCAGACAAACAGGTAATTCCACAGGCGTATGCTGTCTAGAAGATTGGAGAAAAATCATCTCAGTTTTGGAGGGATTTACTTTTAGTCGATTTCGGATGAATCAGTTCAGGGCGACTGACAGTGATATATTTAATCGTTGGCTAATGGCTGTGATTTCGTTTCGCTTCCCGGAATCGATGAACTGTACATCATCGGCATACATAACAATCTTGCCGTGTGGGATATGTTGCGGGAGGTCATTGGAGAATATTAAGAACATGACCGGGCCCAGGATCGAGCCCTGCACCACACCATGTGTTACCGACAGTGGGCTAGAGTTTTTCACCGTTTGCGTACGGCCCTCAAGCCACGCTTGAAACCATGCGGAGTTGACGCCGTACCATCCGAGCTTGTCCATGAGGCGATTGTGCTCCACGCTGTCGAACGCCTTTGAGGTGTCGGCTGCAACCAGTGCAGTGATCTCGCCCTGGTCGATTTTGAGGGTGGCGTGGGTGATCGTGTCAAGCAGTCATCTCAGTAAACAGGCCGGGCCGGAAGCCGTACTGTTCTGGGCACAGCACATGACGACTAGTCAGATAGTCTATCAGTTGTGTACACACGACACGCTCGCAGAGTTTTTCGACCACTGGCAATATGGATATTGGCCTGTAGTTGTATGGGTCGTCTTCGTTACCACTTTTGTGCAGGGGTATTACCATCGCCGTTTTCCATGACGGTGGCAGTTCACAACTTGTGATGCATGAGTTGATGATGTTTAGCAGGTGCGGACCCACCACGCTAAACGTCATTTTAAGCATCTGGATGGCGATGCCATCAGCTCCGGACGCTCGTGAGCCACCCATGCGCTACAACGCTTTGGATAGCTCTGGCATAGTCACAGGATACGGTGTGAATGCGCCGCTACAGACACGTACGTGTCTTGGCCAGAGGGGCTCTCCGGGTGTCGCCAGCGCTAGATCAGCAGCTACCGCGGCACCGACGCCGGTGAAATACTGGTTGAGCCGTTCATGCCAATCAGTCGGTTGAATGGTTGTGCAAGGTTCTTGTATCGTTGACTTGCTGGAAGCGATAATAAACTTGCGAATGTCCTTCCACGGCGAGCGGGTACTAACCGCCTGAAAGTATTCTGCGCATGCATTATGTTGAGCCGTTCGTAGTGCGCTCTTGTGCTCACGGTAATTCCGCTGGGCTTCTTCGCTTCGTGCTGCATCTCCGTGCTTGCGCGCCTGTTTCAATGCCGCCCTTGCTGTATGGACGTCATCGTGCTGCAGCCAAGGCGGCGACCGGTGTTTCAGCTTGATTTGACGAAGAGGCATGTGCTGGTCGATGATGGCTGCCATGCAGCCAGCCAGGCGTCCCATTTGTCCGAAGTGGTAATCGCTTGATAAACGGACGACCAGTCGGCCAACAGCAGATCCAGGCACAAAGCATTTTGATCTAAGCGTCTTGTCGATCGGATGGAAATGACAGTGGGTTGAGGACGAAGCCTGTCAATTGTGACAGATGCAGCGATGACGTCGTGGTCGCTGAAATCTGTGGGAATGACTCGAACTTCTGTGGTCAGGTCAGATCGATTTGTAATGAGATGATCGAGGAGACTCGGGCCGCCTTCTTCTCTCCGTGGTGGATGTGTGATGTTGGTTATCAGCTGGCTGAGAGACAGATCGCAGAGCGTACGCAAATAAGCCCGCACTCTCGGTTTGTCGGGCTGCAGGACGTCAAAGTTGGTGTCACCGAGAAGAAAGATGGGCTTGCCCAGGCTTAGGGCGTGAACCAATTGATCATATAACTCCTCATTGGCCGGTGTCACTGCTATTTGAGTGAGGCAATGATGGAGATTACTTAGATGGTTCGGTGGAGGAGATAATAGAGAATAGCGATTTCACGCCCGTACGACACTTCCCTCCGCCTGATGTTGAACCCAGGTAAGGTGAGGGTGCTGTCGTCCATATCCACAAAGAGCAGTGTCTCGGTGGTACAGAATATGTCAAATTCCTCAGTCGATAACAGTTGATTGATTTCGTTTAGGTGTTTGGTCAGCGAGCTAACATTTAGTGGTGGATGTATTCCTGAATTTCTACTAGACAATATTCCAGGCGCCAATCCAGACAAATACTTTGATCCTATGCACACAAACAGGCTGTCACTGGAACAAAAACTAGTTGTTTTTCGTAAGTCAGTATACTCTCTTTATTTCTCTATATATTGACTTGGTCGCTTATGTTATTCAGACATGTTCCAATCAATGTATTTCATATTGCCTCACTTCGCGATTGGAATGCCATGCCGACTATTCTCGCTAGCGCATTGGTGAAACTGACTAGTGACACCAATCGTTCCAACGTTCGCATCTTATCCCAGGGCTGCATCTTGCCAACCTCAACAACACACCATTCTCCGTCTCACCTTTCCGGCTGACCACACCTGACTGGAGGAGCCGCGCGGGCGATGGGGCAACAGACAGCTCGTGGAGCCGGGACCCACTGGGCCAACGCCCTGGCCTGTCATTTGCCGGCATCACCTATTGCAACACACCGCGAAGGGAAGGCTCCGGTCGTCGCATTCCAGACACGCCCCACACGTACTGCATTGCACAACGGTGACACAGGTGTCACAATGATCACCTGACAAAATGACTTCCGACCGTGTCATGGCGCAGTGACACAGCATCCTCCGGCCGGCCGGCCGTGGCGGTGAGAACGGAAACTGCCCAAGCAAAACATTGGGCAGCAGGTGCGGCTCGAGGAGCCAACTGCAACGTCAGCGTGAGCGGGCGTCAGCCGACGGACGGCTGTTTCCGCCGGGGGCGTTCGTGACAAGACTCGACGTGTCCGGACACGTGGGATCCAAACGCACATTTCGAAAGAGGTGACTGCAGTTCACAACGTTAACCTTTGTCATGAACAATTGCAATTTCTTTTTCGTTCAGAGAAGCGTGATATTGTTACACAATTTTGGAGTGAGTGAGATTATTACAAACTTATGCTCGTTGGCCCATCTTTGTTTTATCTGTGGTGAAACAAACTGAAATTTGGTCGTTGAACAGGCCTGCAGTCATGCTTCTGAATGCAAATATGTACAATGGCAAAGCAAACGAGAACACCGGCCTGCATAGAGTGAGGTACTTTGCCGTCAGGCAGAGTACCTCTTGTGTCAGTATGCACCCGTGTTGTTCTGGTTTCCGACCTCAATATTCACCGTCGAAGCCCACTGATAAAGGACAATGTGCTCACGGCGGTGGGGTCAATTCGAGGCCGAGGTGTTATGGAACAACAAGAGATACTTCGGCCTATCTGATATTTCTGATAATCACTGGTATTGCGTTACTACGCACGGACAACACATTAGTTAGAAAAAAACATCGATAAAGTAATATTTTATAGTTGCATTTGGATATAACATCGTAGAGCACGCAAACTACTTGGGTTATTTTGCCAGCTCTGGGGAACTTGTACACAGAAAGCTTTCGAAGCCTTGTTCGACGTGTGCTCCAACCTTGGTGAGATTGTTGACAGCAGAACAGAGCACATAGCTACATAGCTAAGCAAAGGTAGAAATTGGTTGCTGATGGACATGCCAGTAAAAGTAAATAATATTTTGTTGATGTTGTAAACTACAGATGGCTGAAGTATGAACGCCTTTGAAAACAAGACTCCACTCAACTTCCCCTGCACTCAAATGTGCAAGATCTCCTTGTGAAACTAATTTGGCTGTATACCAAGATCCTTATCCAATACGTACCCTTTTGCCACAATATACATGCCCAAGTTTCTATCAGTTAATTTTCCTGTCTTTTGACGAATTTTAAATCGTCTTGGAAGTACTGTACCAACACCTTCACGCTCACGTGCTTCAGAGCCAGGCTGTTGCCATGCCGCCGACTAAGCTGTTGTGAAGATGGTGAACGGTATGGCATCGTGAATGGCAACCTGATGGTGACAGGTGATTGTGATTGTTTACCGCTGTGTAGCTCCACTCCTATAGGCGGCACAAATACATTAGAAGTTTTACTCGGCTTTTCTCCGGAAAAGCGTAGCTTTTCCAACTAAGCTTAGCACCGCAGAGATATGCATGTATGCTATGAGTACTCTTTGCAATATCTTTGCCACGGTATGGTACGGACCACCTCCTTGTGAGATGTTGATGATATATACAGGCACATAGTGATACCGTGAAAGTATGTGTGTTACGAATAGCCCATACATTACTGACGGGTATCTGTGATTATTATTGATTGGTGCTTTTCGGATTGGAGTAAAAGCTTAGGCTATTTTTGCATGTAAGACAGACTAATCTTTCCTTCTAGCACCATGTACCGATCAGAATGGTCACATGGACGCGTCATCAATACCACAAGTATCAATGGTGCATTGTCTTAAAACCGGAAGTGACGAAGCTGTGATTATGGTATGTCGCTGGTTAGTGTTTCAGAACAGGGAGTCGCCGCTATAGATTTGCGCAAGTATCGCTGATCAGTGATCGTACCAGGGGGTCGTCATCACGAACTTACAAAGTGTTTGGACTTAACAAGAGCCACAAGGGTCATCCAGATAAGTCAGTAAAGGGAAGATACCATAAACCCGGTAAAACGACCCACTCCAACCATCACTACATCCTAA
Organism: Imbricaverruca yamaguchii; assembly: GCA_034440575.1. Classification (NCBI taxonomy): domain Eukaryota; kingdom Metazoa; phylum Arthropoda; class Thecostraca; family Neoverrucidae; genus Imbricaverruca; species Imbricaverruca yamaguchii. The sequence goes on from JAOTOL010001523.1 coordinate 1,376,619, forward strand.
AGAAAGCATCCACCAACATCCTACACACCTGTCAATGCCTATCTGCCCTAGCTATCCAGCCCTATTCCCTGATCCCCTCAAAACATTCGGATTGAATGCCCTACCAACAACTTTCAGACCGCCTGCTTAAATGGCTCTGAGCCGTGCACGCCCACCTAGCACAAATCTCATCCTATCCACCACAAACCAGAACTCAAAAACATGATTTTGCTGTCTAAAAAAATGTGCCCACACTACTTTTAAATACATTCAATGATGAACTCCCCACGACCTCAGCAGGCAGTGTATTCCACTGATCAACAATCCTTTGACCGAAGACCTGTTGTCACTTAACTGTCCTACACCGCAGCTTGTCTAACCTGAATTGGTGGCCCTTATGTGATACTTTACACCGTAGAGCATCATTCAAATTGACCTGATCTAGTCATTTAGCAATTTTGTACATTTCAATGATGTCCCCTCTTAATCTCCTATCCTTGAGTGTGTACATATCTAATGCCACAACCCTTTCCCATATTCTAAGTTGCCTATTCCGCTGATGAGTCTAGTTGCTTTGAGCTGCACTCTTTCTAACATGTCTATATCTTTTCCTAGGTATGAGCTTCATGCTTGTACAGAATATTTCAAGTGTGGTCACACATATGGTAAGTACAGTTTTTCATGACTTCGTTGCTCTCTTATCTGACATTTCTATTAAGAAATCCCAGCATTCTCAGCGCCCTATTCTTAGCTGAGATACATTGTTTTTCTACTTTAAGGTCTTTTGAAACCAACACAGCTACGTCTCTTCCCTCTTTAATAGCATCCAGTTCCCTCCTCGCTACTTCCCAATAACTTGCCACAGATGTCGCTGGTCCGAGTTTCAGACCAAAGAGTTGCCACTACCTGTGTTGCTGGTCACTGGTCCGTGTTTCAGACCAAGGAGTCGCCACTACATGTGTCACTGGTCCGTGTTTCAGACCAAGGAGTCGCCGCCGCAGACGAAACGCCTGCGTGGAGTGGCGGACCTGGACTACATTCGGGCTGTCATCGAGTGCGAGAACCCCAGGCCGGACCTGTACAAGTTCGTGGGCACCATGAGGTTCGAGCAGGTGGCCAGCGGCCTGTTGGAGCTGGTGCCACTCGGTCCCGAGCACGTGCTCCTGCGGGGCTCTCAGCTCAAGAACACCGCAACCATATACGGTCAGTCACCAGCTACTCAAGACGGCATGCTCGCACGGGAGGGCACATCATCTCACACAGCCGGGTTTAGCTTTTCATGGGGCGAAATTGTAGGGGACGTCTTTCAACCCCGAGTGGTACCTTGGACTAAAAAATTCGTTGACCAGGTGTGGGTGTGGGGCTTTGTGTGCAATCGACCTTCCCACCGAGTTTTTCTTCACCGAGTTTTTCTTCGACGCCTCTTTCAAAATGTTTGGGATGCATATTTGTATCCCCAAGCATTACGTCCCACCTTGGTGGCGTGACGTCATCTGAACTCAGCTCTTCCTACAGATACAATACAAAAGTGGTTATAAGGCATTATTGTAATATTTTAGACCTGTAATTAATCAATTATAGCTTGGTGAATACAGCTCATGCGTCCATTTTGACAGCTTCAACTAGCTCGGTCACCGCTCTTCACCATCAGCTTCCCAGCGCGTATATATGTACGAATCGCATCTAAAATCCTCTCATGAGATGGCTATTATGTATTCATGTAATCTACAGTCATCACGGCATCGACTGGACTTGAGTAGGGATCGAGCATATTGGTGGCAAGATAAGATATGTACGTTCAAATTAAAGAAATACCACATCAAAAACCCCAACACCGCAGGACACGTATTGCATGCATCATGCTCCTAAACTCTTGAAAGAGTTCTTAGAAGCTGACAGCTACGCACCTCGAGGGACCATAGTTGACAGACGGTTCCACGTAGCAGCAACGCTATAGTAGAAAGCTCGCGTTGTACACGCTAGTAACCTGGTCGCTATTATGTGCTACATCATCAGTGGTAGCTCGGAGCCAGTTAAGTTTCCCGTTCGATTAAATCGCAGAGATGATATGCGTGCTACCGTTGGTGTCCAGGGTCGCTTTGTTTCAATTACTGTTGGTAAACGGTGACTGCGTATGACATCGTGCCCAGTGATTGAAAATTCCACAACACAATGGGCGAATGGGCTAGCTACGCTCCGTGGGATATGGCTCATGCATACATGACCAGGAAGTTCCCCAGTTTTAAGGACCGGTTTCGTATCAAAGAGTAACCTCGTTGTCTACCTGTAGCACCAGGCGTCACGAAAAGCGCCAACAATATCATCTGGCACATAGGGCAGCGGTTTACCCAGCGCAGTGCAATACGGGGTGGCGCTTTTCCCAGCGCAGTGCAACACGGGGTGGCGCTTTACCCAGCGCAGTGCAACATAGGGCAGCGGTTTACCCAGCGTAGTACAACACAGGGTGGAGCTTTTATAAACAGTCTACTTGATGTGTGAGGTTACACATTGAAAGCATATACATATATATATATATATATATATATATATATATATATATATATATATATATATATAATATTGAAATTGAAAGCACACTTTTGAGACTAGAGCCCATATCGGAGGGACAAGCCCCTATTGTTGAAATATGGGAACTGGAGAGGTCATGCTCTACCCTTTCTCCTTCCAGGGAATATGGGAATATATATATATATATATATATATATATATATATATATATATATATATATATATCGCTATCGCATTTCCGACGGTTTAATTCCTGGTGGGGAGTATTGGTTGTGGGCGTATTGCAAGATGTATATAAAAATGTGCCGCAGATCGGGAGTCATGGAATGGTTACGCTAAATGCGAAAATGATTAACAATTTCAGCTTGCGTAATGCATCGATGTACGGCAAAGTTGTAATAGCGATGGGGTAGGCGACATTTTTTTAGTGATAGTGATTTTAGGCAACAGAATGCGGATGCAGCCTTTCGATTTCGCATTGCGATTGCAATCCCATGATTGCACGTGACAGCGAAGTATGATGCGCTTTTCACGAGTCAGCTGATCAGCAGTAACTGCTTGCTGTGCAATTAAGCGCCAGAAGCTGGGCAGCTGCAGTGCTTCAATAGCTGTCGGTCGTGTGCTTCCAGGCTGCGTAATCTACACCGGCCAGGATACCAAGCTGGCGCTCAACCTGAGGATCACCAGCAACAAGTTCTCGTCGGTGGAGAAGTAAGCGACAGCTGTGTGTGATAGTCGTGTACACCGGGCATGCCACTGGCGACCTTGTCCAATGTGTATTGTGCTGGCAGATGCTTTTTGTTTGTTTGTTTGTTTTATTGGTTGGTTCACGACACACTTTATGCACATTCACGGCTAATGGCGCCGCCCACACTGTTTCACCGATGGGCCGCGGGATTTGGAAATGTCCTGAGTGGCGCTAGAGTCGAACCCTGGACCTTTGGTACCCATAGCCCGACACCTTAACCACTCGGCCATCCCGCCCCGTGCTGGCAGATGCAGCGGTCCCGGTGTCGTAGGTAGCCGCACGGCAACACCCCCTCCGAGGGCTCAGTTCACGGGCTCCCGCCACCGCTGCCCGACTTCCGTCAGCCACAGACGTGTCACGAGACCTCTGCCGCTGATGTGAGCCGGTCTGGCGTATGGTGGGACAGAGAAAGGGGTTCCCGCCACCGCCGTCTGACCTTTGTCAGCCACAGGCGTGTCACGAGACCTCTGGTGGTGATTTGACCCGGTCTGGCGTATGGTGGGGCAGAGAAAGGGGTCCCCGCCACCGCCGTCTGACCTTTGTCAGCCACAGACGTGTCACGAGACCTCTGGTGCGGATGCGACCCAGCCCGGTGTGTGGTGGTGGAAGAGCCGGATGGGGTTCCCGCCACTGCTGTTTGACTCACGTCAGTCGAAGACGTACCATAAGGAGTGGGCTCAGTTTAGTCTGCCTACTAGTATTTTGTCGGTTGAAATTGAGATGAGTCATGATATAGCCAGGCTGAGTTTACATCAAGAGCAAGGGAAAGTATTGATCAGGTACAATCGGAGTAGTTCATCAAACTAAGCACATCGTCTGGTTGGTGGCATTTCGATATAAGATACGCAACTCGGTCTATCGGCGCGAAAAATAGTTTCAGTCAGTTTTCCACGGCAACCGAAATTATTTTCATCGCGGTCTCTTTCGCAGGTCCATGAACAAATACCTAATCTTCTTCCTGCTGCTGCTACTGGCAGAGGTGACGATGGCGACGCTCCTCTCGTACTTACACAGCACCGATGTCACCTCGCTGGGCAGCGAGACGGGCATCATGCAGTGTGAGTACCTCCAGACCACGTCACACGTCTATCGTCGCACCTCACCCAGCGCTGGGTGAAGGGGGGGGGGGTGACGTGTGACAGGTGCTTGATGCACGTCTGAGCACCGGTGCTGCAGTGGGGATGGGGGAGTGACGTGTGGCAACACTGGTGCACGTCTGTATGCCGGTGTTTCAGTGGGGGAGGGGTGACGTGTGACGGACAGTCATCGGACAGTCACTCCGCCGGACAGTCACTCCCCGCCGGACAGACATGTCAGGCGGACAGTCACCCAGCCGGACAGTCACCCAGCCGGACAGTCACCCAGCCGGACAGTCACCCAGCCGGACAGTCACCCCGCCGGACAGTCACCCCGCCGGACAGTCACCCCGCCGGACAGTCACCCCGCCGGACAGTCACCCCGCCGGACAGTCACCCCGCCGGACAGTCACCCCGCCGGACAGTCACCCAGCCGGACAGTCACCCCGCCGGACAGTCACCCCGCCGGACAGTCACCCCGCCGGACAGTCACCCCGCCGGACAGTCACCCCGCCGGACAGTCACCCCGCCGGACAGTCACCCCGCCGGACAGTCACCCCGCCGGACAGTCACCCCTCCGGTCAGTCACTCCCCCGGACAGTCATCCCTCCGGACAGCCACCTCGTTGTGTGCATAAGAAAATATGCCGTATAAGCATATCTAGCATGTATCAACTTAATTAGCCTGCATAAACCTAATCAGCCTACGTAAACATAATCAGCCTGTAAAAACTTCATCGTATCAACGTTTGTGAGTTAGTAATGAAGTAAATTAACCGCAAAATTTCCCATGTTGATCGAGATGTTTGCTAAACCCGCTCCAAGATGGTCTTATTGAATGTATCTGCCAGCCTTTTTCACCGACGGAGAACACGGAACGAGGAAGAAGGCGCAATTTCGGAAGGAGCATTTGCACATTGCATACATAACATAAACCATGAGCTATTATTAGCCAGGGATCAAACCAGTGGCATTGTTATAGAGGTAGAATATCAACCTTTCATATCTCGCAAACTAATCCGCCTATAGAAAGGTTTATTTCACATACATTTTATCAACGTGCCCCATAGTCGGTAAGAATTTACTCCCAAGCGGGCAAGTTTATGAACGGGCAGTTGTGCGATGCTTTGCTGTCTGGTGGAAAGCTCAGATGATATGACGGGAAAAAAATTATAGGAGATGACACCAGCATACTAGAAGGTTTAGGCTTCGTGCAAGTGCTGCTATCTCTTCTCTACCCTTCCATGGCGTGGAATTACTTGAAGTTTCGCCAGAATTGCATCAACTAGACCCGGATCTCCCTAAGAGCTACCGACACGGATCGATCGGACGGATCCCGAGAAAACCCGGTCGATGTGATTGCTGAGGCAGATGAGTGACGGACAGCGATATGGGCGCCCGGCCGCCGGCTGCCCGCCAACTGGTCCCCGCGATCGTTACACACGGTCGCCTCATCGCTCCGTCATGAATTGCTGGTGTAGGGCGCGTTTCGCAGGAATTGGAACAGGTTCGGTTGTGGAATGGAAAAAGGAAACAGACTCGGCTGTCAAACACGGGCGCACCCGCCGCGGCCCGGCGCTACTCTAAGCCGCTCATCCTGATTGTACTGAATCCCTCTTCTTTGTCTTGAGCGCCCTGGTCATGAGGTGATTGGCCGTCATATTCGCATCATAGCCGGATCACGATGCAGTATTCAATAACGCAATACCACCGGAGTTTGTTTGTTTGTTTGTTCTTGGTTGGTTCACGACACACTTTATGCACATTCACGGCTAATGGCGCCGCCCACACTGTTTCGCCGGTGGGCCGCGGGATTGGGAAATGTCCTGAATGGCGCTAGAGTCGAACCCGGGGCCTTTGGTAACCATAGCCCGACACCTTAACCACTCGGCCATCCCCGCCCCATACCACCGGAGTAATTGCCACCGGAGTAGTGTTGTCCCCTTGTTCTCCTGTTGGTATTCTTACCACCCCCTTGTTGGTACACACACCAGTTTTCCTACGGTAGACCCACCAATCCCCCCGCTGGTAGACATAACAGTCCTCCTGCCGCTAAGCACATCTGGGCGCTACATGACCAATGTAGTCGATACGCCCTAAATCCCTCATAACTAACTCGGTAGGCACATCAGTCTTCCTGCCGGCAAACCCACCAGTCCTCCTGTAGGTAAAGTTACCACCCATCCTGCCGGTACACACACCAGTCCTGTCGGTAAGTGCATCAGTCTTCCTGACGGTACAAACACCAGTGTTCATATCGGTGAGGACATCAGCCTTTCGGCCGGCACTCACCAGTCCTCATGTTGGCAGACCCCACCAATCCTCCGGTAGACACCAGTCCTGACGGTTGAGTTGGACATACCAGTCGTCCTGTCGTTAAGCACACCAGACCTCCTAGTGGTAGACCCGCCAGTTCCCCTAGCGATAGACACAACAGCCCTCCTGTCGGTAGACACACCAGTCCTGAAATAACGCAGTCGCTTTCGTAAGTATAACATTGCCGAGTGGTTTCATTAATTCTGGTCAGTGCATGATGGTTGATCTATTCCTCCGGCTTCAGGAAAATGTCAAAACAGCTGACACGATTCTGCACAGACAACTCGTGGCAGACGGGGCACCATTCTCACAAGTTCTAGTAACAGCAAAGCGCCTGCTGCATGTCGGCTAACATAGATATTCACTTGTGAGAATGAATGCCCACCATTTTTACTGAATGAACGGATTCTTCCTGCTTGATGCATAATTCTTCCAAATGTATTATTTCACTGTGTAAGGTAATTCACAGCTGGGTTCGAATATCCACGTTGACTGTTTACTTTACATTTCAATGTGTAGTGTAACCGTGCTTGTTTAGGATGAAGCTTCTTCGGCATTGATAGTGGCAAACTAATTCCTTATGGGACGCATTGCACTTGGTTGAGTTATTTCTTCGATTAGTGTTCCGGGCTAACTAGTGTTATTCATTGAGGCACCTTCATGATTTTTCCATTTTCTGCTGACGGAAGGTTAGCTATTAGCGATGTTCGTGCTATGCAAGGCAGCGGACAAATTCCTCTCGGTGAACAATCGTGTCATCGTGCGAATCGTACCGGTAACCTGTCCACTGTTCGTGCACAATCAGACTGAAAGGCACATTCAGCCTCCTGCAATGCCTGAGAAGGTGCGACTCGAGTGCAGTGGGCGGGTGGCTACTCTTGCCTGCCCATCCATCCCAGCCAGAACGGCCGACTGCGTGGGCGCATATCGCACCTCTGTCGCATCGAGGACAGCGTATCAGTCCGACCACCAGCTGCTCTGTCTGGAGCACCGCGTGGCAGGGTGTCAGCTGGGCTGCCAGCTGCTCTGTCTGGGGCACCGCGCGGTAGGGTGTCAGCTTGGCTGCCAGCTGCTCCGTCTTTGGCGGGGGCGGGCGGCAGCCCTGTGGTCACATAGTGTGCTGACCCGGCCGCAGCGAACCTCTGCACTGACGCCGGCAGGTGCCAGTCCAACAGGAGTCATGCACGCCGGTCTCCGGTCCGATAAGCCCGCATGATATACCGCAGGCGGTGACCATGCTCCCCTCCCCACGCCCCCCCTCCCGCCGCTATAACGTCAGCTCCCTGTGAGCCGCACACATTGTGAAGTTCCCACCGTGTGTGGGTTGGCAGTGGCGTCGACATGGCGCAGGTCAGTGATCTGACATGGCATCTTCAATTTTACGTGAGCAGTGGCGCAGCCAGGATTTCCTAAAGGGAGGGCAACCAAAACAGCTGAATAAAACAGAGACAGCTTTCGGCGCGAGAACACTCGCTGAAAATGTAGGGTTTTGCGTGGTTAAACTTTTGATCTAGTCTATTTTTGGTTGCTAAGGGGTGGGTGAGGGAGACTCCCTCCTCAGCATCAACTTAGTCTAGGTTTGGATCATCCCAGGTTGACGGTTAATGTGCATAACGTCCCGACTCGTGGAGCAAGTTAACACATGTTCCCGGTCTTGTCGGGCCAGTTGTCAGCCGACCCACCTAGCCGGGAGGTATGAGAGCGTGTGAAGCGAGTCAAGCTCCGTCTTGAGGACAGGGAAGACCAATGCAGGCCTGTGCTCTAGCCAGCTGAGCTACCGGGCGACACGACGCCGCCGTCTGTTATCTGTTCCTGGTACTGGGCAGTGGACACTTCTGCGAGAAGTCATTTCAAGTGTACCCATATGTCGTCTCCACTAGATTAAAGTAGTGCAAAGTTATCTTTCGCTATAAAGTTGGCGCTCCGTGATCATGGTCGTGGGTCACTTGGTCCCGTGACAAATTGGCCGTTGAACACTCGAATTCTGCTTTATTTCTTTGAACACTTTGTGCACTAGTATTCTTCGTTAAAAAGCTTGTACCAGAGCGTTTGAGTACTGGCGGTTCGGCCAGAAGAAGTACAATTGTTGTGTGCGATGGGAGAGGATAAAACATATATGAAGCAGACACACTACGCCCGTGGGAACAACTTAATGTATGATAACAATCGCCTGCACCTATTGTGGCGCGACACAAGCGATGATAAACTCTGAGAGAAACCGTTAACTTCATGAAATGCCTTAAAACCGTCCAGCGGCATAGCGTTGGTCTCATGGTGGTAGTCCGTGCCGTTGGTGATATCGGGCACGGGGATTGTGAGTTCAGTTTGGCAGGGTCGGCGCTTCCAAAAGCCGTGTTGGTGTGCTTCCCCTACATCTTATCCCCGCAGACAGCTTGTCAGTACCCGGATGACAAGCTAAAATATTTCTTAAGCTATGTCGAATGTGGCAAATTAGTAAGCCCTACGAATTACGAACACAGGATTTCACTGCACGAGGGCTCTCCAAGTGCGTGATCATCGTAGCATAGAAATGACAAATTGGAGCAACCGCTCACTCCTTAACCAATAGACAGGGTGAAAGTATTCGCCGTCCGTTGTCTGTATATATGTATGTCGATATGCCTTGTCGTCGCTTCAGTATCTCGCAAGGTCATGCATCGTGCTCTTCCTTTCAGGGTCCACCTGGTACCTGCCCGATGAGAGCTTTGACATTGTCAACGTTATTTTCTCCTTCCTCGTCATTTTCAACTACATCATCCCCATCTCGTTGTATGTAACAATGGGTAAGTTCTGTTCTCTAATTATGTGCTCGCTGTTTGCTTCCCCGAAATGTTTGTACCTTAATTTCGGTAAACAGAATGGTGCTGCAGTGCTATCGATTCAATATACTACATCAGCTGTATAACTACGTAGTGAACTATGAGAAGTCATGCTCAATATGTGCCAATAGCAGTCCGATGTTTCTATAACATAATTGAGCTGCGGTGAAAACACCAGCACGCTACAGAGAGTAGTGCATCCGGGTGGTATAATCGCATGACCACATATTTCGGACGTACTGCAGCGATGGACGGTGTTTGTGTTCGGATTTCCATGTGAGATGCAGCAACTGCTTTGCGGAGATACCTTGGCAAGCACGTGAAGTCATGCGCTGCAGAAATTCCGAGGATTCTGCTGTGCTGCAAAGGTGGCAGTGTGTCCGCAGTACGGTGTTAGGTGGTGATGTGGTTGTAGTGCCGCCCAGGTGGTGATGTGGTTGTAGTACCGCCCAGGCGGAGATGTGATTGTAGTGCCGCTCAGGCGGTGATGTGGTTGTAGTGCCGCCCAGGTGGTGATGTGGTTGTAGTGCCGCCCAGGCGGTGATGTGGTTGTAGTGCCGCCCAGGCGGTGATGTGGTTGTAGTGCCGCCCAGGCGGTGATGTGGTTGTAGTGCCGCCCAGGCGGTGATGTGGTTGTAGTGCCGCCCAGGTGGTGATGTGGTTGGTGTTGTAGTGCCGCCCAGAGGCGGTGATGTGGTTGAGTGCCGCCCAGGTGGTGTGGTTGTATGCCCAGGCGGTGATGTGGTTGTAGTGCCGCCCAGGCGGTGATGTGGTTGTAGTGCCGCCCAGGTGGTGATGTGGTTGTAGTGCCGCCCAGGTGGTGATGTGGTTGTAGTGCCGCCCAGGCGGTGATGTGGTTGTAGTGCCGCCCAGGCGGTGATGTGGTTGTAGTGCCGCCCAGGTGGTGATGTGGTTGTAGTGCCGCCCAGCCGGTGATGTGGCAGTGGTGTCGCCGAAGTGGGAGTGTGTCTGTGACGGCATCTAGGTGGTAATGCACTTACTGGTCTGCAGAAATGGTGAAGTTCGTCGGCACCAGGTTCATGGAGTGGGACGATCAGCTGGTGTTCGAAGGAGCCGGGCCCAAGGCCAACACGTCCGACCTGAATGAGGAGCTGGGACAGGTTCGGCACGCTTCACAGGGTCACCATCACCATGCTATCACCATCATGAGAGCTTTCACATCACCCTAGCAATACGACGGCATTACACCAACGCTCCGCAATGTGCCACGAGCATGGGTCTCACGATGACTGTGGAATAACAGCGTCTGGTTTTGTGGTGTGGTTCTTGGCAAAATACAAGCTGTTTACTCATAGGTTTTGCGCTGCTAGACGGTAACTTTTTCACTCTTGCATTCCTTCCATCGGTACCTTCTGCTTGTGTCAAGTGCAACTTTGCTGGAGTTTTGGAGTTGTTGGCGAACCCTGCATGCATGCGTAACAATTAACCATACTTAGCGTTTCTCTCATCAAAGTTTGGAGGGCAGGGGTGTATGCTACTGTCAAGTGGTTTCTCGTAGCCGGTGGAAAATTCTGCGCAGATATGCGCTGTCGTTTGACTTTACTGATGGTATATTCTTTGCATATTTTTCGGTTAAGCGAATGGTTAGAGCAGTGAGTTTATTTAGTTCCAATATCACTTCCGGAGGCGTTGTGGATACATTTATACTAAAAGACTAATGTTTTTTCTGCTGCAGTTGACGGTCTCGTATGAGAAAATTGGGCTTCTTTGCTGTATTGGGCTTCTTGAGGGTATTGACCTAGGGCCATTAAACTTTCACTGAGGCGCGACCGTCGGGGCCGTAATCTACTCTTGAAATTGTGTGCTGCTAGTTTGAGTAGCTTCAGAGATCTTACGGGATCGAATCCGTCCCCTCCTGTGCTCTCTATCTGAGAGGTTCTCCGGCTCTCGTGTTGAGTGGCGAATAAGATGTCACCTTCTCAAGTGGGAATAGTGGCCTAACTCGTTAGGTAGGCAAGTGTTAAGCAACCTACGCAACGTACATACTGCCCTGAGATCAATTTGATTTGAAGGTCTCAACGAACTAAATGTCCTGGGTCGATGCTGTCCTATATTCATCACGTCGCAGATCAATTACTCGCTCTATTCCTCCCATACGAAGCGCTTGGTCTGCCGTTACGGCGAAGACGGCCAACTAACGTTCTGTTCCAACATCACAGTGTTGGTACCTGCCCTGTTCCCAGATTGTAGTGTGAACACCTGTTGTGCTCCATGATCACAGCGACAGCACCGGTTTCGTTCCGACGGCTGAGCGGTTGTACCGGTTGCGATTCGGCAGTACGGTCAGTGGCAGTTGTGCTCTCACGTCACAGGTGGAGTACCTGTTCTCCGACAAGACGGGCACATTGACAGAGAACGACATGCGGTTCCAGCACTGTTCGATAGCTGGCAGGTGCTACGTGGAGGTGGACGGAGCACTGCGTCAGCACAATCCTCACGGACGCAGCGGCATCCCCGCACAGCCAATCTCACAGGAGATGCAGGTCGGTGGTGTATCGCGTTGTACTGCACTGACCCAGTGCCCACCTCCCGCGCACACCCCATCTCACAGGAGGAGATGCAGGTCGGTGGTTCATCGCACTGTACGGCACTGACCCAGTCGTGGCCCGCCACCGGCACACGTGGCCCACCACCGGCACACGTGGCCCATCACCGCCACATGTAGCCCACCACCGGCACACGTGGCCCATCACCGCCACATGTAGCCCACCACCGGCACACGTGGCCCACCACCGGCACATGTAGCCCACCACCGGCACACGTGGCCCACCACCGGCACATGTAGCCCACCACCGGCACACGTGGCCCACCACCGGCACATGTAGCCCACCACCGGCACACGTGGCCCACCACCGGCACACGTAGCCCACCACCTGTGGCCCACCACCGGCACATGTGGCCCACCACCGGCACATGTAGCCCACCACCACGTGGCCCACCACCGTGGCCCACCACCGGCACATGTAGCCCACCACCGGCACACGTGGCCCACCACCGGCACATGTGGCCCACCACCGGCACACGTGGCCCACCACCGGCACATGTGGCCCACCACCGGCACATGTAGCCCACCACCGGCACATGTAGCCCACCACCGGCACATGTAGCCCACCACCGGCACATGTAGCCCACCACCGGCACACGTGGCCCACCACCGGCACACGTGGCCCACCACCGGCACATGTAGCCCACCACCGGCACACGTGGCCCACCACCGGCACATGTGGCCCACCACCGGCACATGTGTAGCCCACCACCGGCACATGTAGCCCACCACCGGCACCTCCACACGGCGGCCACCTGTAGCCCACCACCGGCACATGTGGCCCACCACCGGCACATGTAGCCCACCACCGGCACATGTAGCCCACCACCGGCACATGTAGCCCACCACCGGCACACGTGGCCCACCACCGGACAGTGCCCACCGGCACACGTGGCCCATCACCACCGGCACATGTAGCCCACCACCGGCCCACCACCGGCACACGTGGCCCACCACCGGCACACGTGGTCCACCACCGGCACACGTGGCCCACCACCGGCACATGTGGCCCACCACCGGCACATGTAGCCCACCACCGGCACACCACCACGGTAGAGCCCATCACCGGTACATGTAGCCCACCACCGGCACATGTAGCCCACCACCGGCACATGTAGCCCACCACCGGCACACGTGGCCCACCACCGGCACACGTAGCCCACCACCGGCACACGTGGTCCACCACCTGCACATGTGGCCCACCACCGGCACACGTGGCCCACCACCGGCACACGTGGCCCATCACCGGTACATGTAGCCCATCACCGGCACGTGTGGCCCACCACCGGCACATGTGGCCCACCACCGGCACGTGTGGTCCACCACCGGCACACGTGTGGGCCACGTTTGCCGGCGGTGGACCGGCACATGCTTCGCTGTCAGCGTCCTGGTCGTGATCTCGGTCGTAACCTGTACCCTGAGTTCTGTCGTGACTATTGTCGTGGCCTTGGATGTGACTTGATATCGGTCGTGACCTCCATCGTGGCCTCTATAGTGACCTATATAATGACCTCTATCGTGACCTCTATCGCGACCTCTATCGCGACTTTTATCGCGACCTCTATCGTGACCTCTATCGTGACCTCTATCGTAACCTCTATCGTGACCGTTACATCAGTCGTGACCTCGGTTGTGACGTCATCTCAGTTGTGACCTCTGTCGTGATCTCTATCGTCACTTCTATCGTCACCTCTATCGTCATCCCTATCGTGACATCATTGGTGACACCTCGGTCGTGACCTCGGTGCACTGTCAACAGCAGGCAGAGCTGGACGGCTTCTTGACTGTGCTGGCATTATGCCACACAGTCCAGGTCGCCGAGGGCAGCAGAGATGATCCCCTGCCTAGCTATCAAGCCAACAGTCCCGACGAGAAGGCATTGGTCGAGGCTTGCAGCAGGTGAGTGCAGCCTCGAGGTAGGCCGGCGCAGTGGCTGACCGACAAGTCGCACTTCTGACGGTTAGCGTTTAAAATGCATCTGGAATCGTGTGGGAACCGCCGAAGCAATCGGCCAGTGCTCAGCACACGAGTGAAGAGCCACCAGAGAATCACCGCTGCTTAGTTAGGTTGTCGCATGACGCTAGATGAAATTTGCCAAGTGCTCTGCATTCAGAAACCTTTTTCATGCCAAAACTGAGGTGTCGTCGCAACGTATGCTTAGTAGGCGGATACAAATACAAATTCCTGTGTACTGCTTATCCTGAAGTTGCCCTGTATACTGCCTGTCCTGAAGTTGTCCTGCATGCTGCCTGTTCTGAAGCTGTCCTGTATACTTCACGTCCTGAAGTTGTCCGGTATACTGTCTGTTCTGAAGTTCTGCATGTCTGTTCTGCATGCTGCCTGTTCTGAAGTTGTCCTGTATAATACACGTCCTGAAGTTGTCCGATATACTGTCTGTTCTGAAGTTGTCTGTATGCTGCCTGTCCTGCAGTTGTCCTGCATGCCGCCTGTCCTGAAGCTGTTCGGTATGCTTCCTGTCCTGAATTTGTCCTTATGCTGGCTGTCCTGAACTTGCCCTGTATACTGTCTGTTCCGAAATCATCCTATATACTGCCTGTCCTGAAGTTGTCCTGCATGACGCCTGTCCTGAAGTTGTCCTGCATGCCGCCTGTCCTGAAGTTGTCCTGCATGCCGCCTGTCCTGAAGTTGTCCTGCATGCCGCCTGTCCTGAAGTTGTCCTGTATGTTGCCTATCCTGAAGTTGTCCTGTATGCTGCCTATCCTGAAGTTGTCCTGCATGCCGCCTGTCCTGAAGTTGTCCTGCATGCCGCCTGTCCTGGAATTGTCCTGGACTCGCACATCAACAAGTCGTGCTTCGTTCTCGCGAACCGTTCAAAGTTGTCCGTGCATGCCGCCAAACCATTGTGTTTGTGCACTTTGTGTGGAGCTAAGCTCTACAATACTCGACCGAAATAGCGTACACTGTGGGTGGAGCTGAGCCATACAATGATCCAACGATTACAGTTTGCGCAAGTAGGTGGCGAGTAAATCTGCTGAACGAATTTAATTTTTATAGTCGTAAGAGGCTTTCACACAGATGAGAGCATCAACGCTTGCCGACTTTTTGCACAGCCACATGCTGGAGATACCAACTAAGATAGGCATCAGGATGTCAACTTGGGAGCCGGTGTCACATCCATCTTCAGTTGTTCTCTCACATCAGCTTACTTGCTTTTTCGTCTTGTCATGGGCATCGCCACGAATTTGATATTGGGGAGGGAAGGGGGAGATAGTTTCTTATATTTATTTATGTGTAGCTCCTTAGGCGTCATGCGTTCACGAAGTGTGGAGGACGCCTCACTCCGCCCCCTCCCTCCCTTCCTCCCTCCCTCCGTCCTGCACCGTTACAGCGTCCATGTGGTCCAGTCCGCTTCCTGCTTGCACAGATCTGCGATGATTTCGCAACACTGTTTGACATTGCAAATTCAGTCTCCCCTTCGTTTGGCGGCTGATGTCGCCGTTCGCCAGACGTAGACTAGCTGTTGCTGGCGAAGGTCATCACTCGCCGTAATGTCCGATAATGTGCACGCGTCCGCATCGATGTGACGCCGGTGGGCCGTCACCGCCTGGTTCTCAGATTCGGTGTGGTGTTCGGCGGCATCTCAAACGACGTGTACAAGATCACGGTGCAGGGGAGCGTGCGTCGGTACCGACGGCTGCACGTGCTGGAGTTCGACGCAGGTCAGTGGTCTTCGCTACGACGATGCGTCAGATTAGTCAGCGGAGGATTGGTTGGTTGGTTATTGGTTTTACGACACATCGACCGTTGAGTCATGTGGCGTCGCCAATCTCTCACGCCGATTGGTCGCGGGCGAAGAGTAGCGACAGGTGAAACTCGAACCCACAACAATTGTGAGACGAGCAACTTACCCCTAGACTATTCGTCCCCGATCGGCGGAGAAGAGAAATGCCGATCGGCACGGTCTAGCGACGTGATGTGCAGCTGACCTCTGCATTGCTTATAGTTGTGTGGCAGGACGGTGAGATTGCCATGGTTGATGCTGTGTCAGCTTACGCGAACCTAACATAGGGCTCAGACTCACTAGATAGTGTGTTACACAGCGCTGACCGGCGTATATACCGTCCACCAAGTCGGCGCTACCCCGACGCTGGCCGTCTCATCTGGATCTCTCCGGACGCTCAACCGATCGGAAAGGATCCAGACATAAATCACTATGCCTTCCGCAGGGTGCTTCGTAGACTTTCCTGGCTGCCGAAGAACCGCTTCTCAGACCCATCTGTTCCAGCTGTCCCGTTGATGTTCTCAGGGGATATATACATATGTATGCACACATGCACACACACACACACACACACACACATATATATATATATATATATATATATATATATATATATATATATATATATATATAATGTTCATAAATGCAAGCTCCGAAAACCACCAACCCTCACATATATGAATTTCCCTTCAAGTAACGACGCGCCTCTAAACCCCAATTCATCATCATCACCCCTTCAAGTAATCACTGGGCTGATGTGAGCGGATCTCCAGATCCTGGTACCGACTCAGTATTACGTGGACCGACATTGGATATATGACTTTCGGCTGTGTACCAACCAAACTTTCGCTCTGGCAAAACGCACACTGCACGAGCCTCGCACATGTGATTTCCAACCCTGACCCCATGGCCACCAAGTCGGACCAGGCTGGAGTACTATCAGTCAGAGCACTCGCCTGGCGAGCTGAGGCCATGTCTACGACCCCGATGGTGTCAACGAGCGGCCGTGCTGCGACACCGGTCGCCCACCCGGTGACCGGAGTGGTTCTGTGGTGCAGACCGCAGGCGGATGTCCGTGATCGTGGAGGACGAACGAGGCCGGACGCTGCTGCTGTGCAAGGGCGCCGACAGCGCCATCTTGGGTCGCTGTGTCGCCGGAGACAGGGAGCAGACGGCACACCACGTCACCTACTACGCCATGGTGAGCGGCCGGAGACAGGGAGCAGACGGCACACCACGTCACCTTCTACGCCATGGTGAGCGGCCGGAGACAGGGGCAGACGGCACCCTCACCTACTACGCCAGGTGAGCGGCCGGAGACAGGAGCAGACGGCGTCACCTACTACGCTATGGTGAGCGGCCGGAGACAGGGAGCAGACGGCACACCACGTCACCTACTACGCCATGGTGAGCGGCCGGAGACAGGAGCAGACGGCACACCACGTCACCTACTACGCCATGGTGAGCGGCCGGAGACAGGGAGCAGACGGCACACCACGTCACCTACTACGCCATGGTGAGCGGCCGGAGACAGGGAGCAGACGGCACACCACGTCACCTATTACGCCATGGTGAGCGGCCGGAGACAGGGAGCAGACGGCACACCACGTCACCTACTACGCCATGGTGAGCGGCCGGAGACAGGGAGCAGACGGCACACCACGTCACCTACTACGCCATGGTGAGCGGCCGGAGACAAGGGGCAGACGGGCACACCACGTCACCTACTACGCCATGGTGAGCGGCCGGAGACAGGGAGCAGACGGCACACCACGTCACCTATTACGCCATGGTGAGCGGCCGGAGACAGGGAGCAGACGGCACACCACGTCATCTATTACGCCATGGTGAGCGGCCGGAGACAAGGGGCAGACGGGACACCACGTCACCTACTACGCCATGGTGAGCGGCCGGAGACAGGGAGCAGACGGCACACCCCGTCACCTACTACGCCATCACCTACTACGATCCAAAACTAAGCAAGAGGGATGAAAATAGATGCAATGAAATAGAGACTTCGGCGCAAGTTGAAGATCAGTTGAATGTGGAGTGAGTCGAAAGAGGTGAGAAAAAAATGCTTAGAAACTTAGCTGAGATGAGCTTGATAAAGAAGGTTGTTTTCATGTCTGAGACTGTGCCACCAGCACAGGGCTCGGGTACAAGAAATTGACGAGGGTCAACACCACTGAATCAATAACATCGACGAAAACGGCACCAGTAATCTCAGAAGTGACAGGGTAACCTGTGACGCTCATACGTGGGTATTACCTACCTGAGCTTTAACCTAGAGCTTCGCGCCTTCAGCGCGGCGTAAAACGTCCGAAATGCATTGACATGCACGATTTTTGTCAACTTTATATGCGGCGATGGACAGTTCGATGCTCTTAAACCGTGAGCGAACCTTACACCATCTATTTGTAACCATTTTAGCCCAATTTGAGTGTGTAGGCCCGCGCTATCTCTAAATTTCATAAAATATGAACGGCCATAGTGATGATCTACATGCCTGTCCAAGCATCACGAAGAGGTGTAATGGTGTACTCGGGCTAAGATGCGAATGATAGCGTGCGTAATTGAGCGCGTAATGCCTGAAACAACATTACGACGTGATACGTATGTACTGAAGCATCATTACAACGCCATGCGTATGCACTGAAGCGTCACTACAACGTGATACGTATGTACTGAAGCATCATTACAACCTGATACGTATGTACTGAAGCATCATTACAGCCTGATACGTATACACTGAAGCATCATTACAACGTGATACGGGGCGCTGCATGACCGATGTAGTCGATGCGCCCCAAAACTTCAATAACCAACCAACATGATCCGTATGCACTGAAGCATCACTACAGTGTGATGTGCTGAAGCAGAGCTACGGCGTGCTATGCTGAACCAGCATTGTGACACGATATACTGAACCATCATTGCGACACGATATACTGAACCAGCATTGTGATGCGATATACTGAACCATCATTGTAACACGATATGCTGAACCAGCATTGTGATGCGATATACTGAAGCACATTGTGACATGATATGGTGAAGCACATTGTGACATGATATGGTGAAGCAGCATTACGCCGTGATAGATTTGCTGATTCGGCACTTTCAGCAGCGTTTGCAGCTTTCAATGTGCACACGATATGCGAATGCAACATGCGTCAATCCAGGTTTGCCCTCGGGGAGTTGTACTGCTGCTATATTTCAAACTGCTGCGCCGTCCCGTAGCTGTTCTACCCTGCCCCCACCCCCACCCCCAGCAGGGGGCAGGGTACTACCCCTGCTCATGTGAGCGTCGTCGTTTTCAGCTCGGTCTGCGCACTCTTGTGTTCGCCTGGCGGGAGCTGACCCAAGCTCAGCTGGAGCAGTTCTCCCAACAGCTGCTGCGGGCCCGCTCAGCCCTGCGGGATCGCGAGGAAGCCATTCTGGTCAGCGCGCCGGCTGGGTCAGGGGTCAGGGGGTGAAGGGTCAGAGAGTGAAGGGTCAGAGGTCGCGGAGACAGGCTGTTTTGGTCGGTGCACTGGTCTGGTGAAGGGTCAGGAGGTGAAGGGTCAGGGGTCGCGGAGATAGGCTGTTTTGGTCGGTGCACTGGCCTGGTGAAGGGTCAGGGGGTGAAGGGTCAGGGGTCGCGGGGATAGGCTGTCTTGGTCGGTGCACCGGCCCAGTCGGGAGTCTGGGGTACGGATCAGGAGTTAGCTTCCGGATGCGTCAGATCCCCTTGGAATGCCGCCGTACGTCGCTGTTGCTATCGGCTCTCCTAATTGACTCAATAATCCCCATTCTTGAAGTTTCATGATTTCCATCATTCATGAAATCAGTTCTTAGCTTCTTGTAATTGCGTATTATTTGTACGACTTTTATGATTAGTTCGTATTCACATGTGCTGGGTGTGAATGTGATTGGAACTTTAACACGCCTATGCCGAAAAATAGGATAATCGTCAGTCATCTCAACTAGTACATGCCAACACATTCTTCCTTCTTGTTTTGTACTGGAGAAACGAATTAGCATCTCTCGTGTCAATCTGTAACGAACGCTATGTGCCCGATTTTCCCCTGTCGTGGTGACGCTCCACCTTCGGAATTCCCATCCGTGACCACAGGTTAGAGTCGGTCACGTTAACCGTGAACATCTGGTCGGGCCGTATTTCAGAAAATCAACACGCAGATCGAGTCTGAGTTGGAGCTGTTGGGAGCCACCGGTGTCGAGGACAAGCTGCAGGACGGCGTGCCGGAGACCCTGGAGACCCTGCGAGCCGCTGGGGTCAAGGTACTGCTGACCCCTGAGGATAGATGTTGCGCTGAGAATAGATGTCGCGTGTCGGCAGAGTGAAAATGACGCGGATCAAACTCAAGAGCATAGCATGAACAGCTATCGAAATGATGACAGGTTGAGTGATCTAACATTCATGTTTACCTTCCTTTGTAGTTGCATGGAATACTTGGTGGACCGATATGTCAGGTATGTTTTGCAAAGGTTGCAATGCTTTCATGGTTGCAATGCATCAAACGGCAATTGCTATTTTCCGTAGTTAGCTTGGTGTTGTCTGTTAGACAGACCACTGCTGCAGTCGGTGGGATGGCCAAACTTGGGCAACACAATTTAATAGCAATGGCTAAGAAGGTCGCTTCTTTCATTCCAATACATATAAATGTTATGGGTAGAATCTACATCGCCATGCCCTCCTCACCTGTGTGAGCATTATACACACAGCATGGTGCCGGGATGCTTTACTCTGGTTGGTCCGCCTGAACGGGATGCGCAGTAAGTGGGCCGTGTGCCATAGCTACCCGACTGGCACGTCAGCTGCCGGACTGGCACGTCAGCTGCCGGACTGGCACGTCAGCTGCCGGACTGGCACGTCAGCTGCCGGACTGGCACGTCAGCTGCCGGACTGGCACGGCCAGCTGCCGGACTGGCACGTCAGCTGCCGGACTGGCACGTCAGCTGCCGGACTGGCACGTCAGCTGCCGGACTGGCACGTCAGCTGCCGGACTGGCACGTCAGCTGCCGGACTGGCACGTCAGCTGCCGGACTGGCACGGCCAGTGCCAGCTGCCGGACTGGCACGTCAGCTGCCGGACTGGCACGGCCAGCTGCCGGACTGGCAGCAGCTGCCGGACTGGCACGTCACTGCGGAGCTGCCGGACTGGGTAGCTGCCGGACTGGCACGTCAGCTGCCGGACTGGCCGGCCACTGGGCTGGCCGTAGCTGCACGTCAGCTGCCGGACTGGCACGTCAGCTGCCGGACTGGCACGTCAGCTGCCGGACTGGCACGGCCAGCTGCCGGACTGGCACGGCCAGCTGTAGGACTGGCCCGGCCAGCTGTCGGACTGGCACGTCAGCTGCCGGACTGGCACGGCCAGCTGGCACGTCAGCTGCCGGACTGGCACGTCAGCTGCCGGAGCGCCGGACTGGCGGCTGCCGGCCAGCTGTGGACTGGCACGTCAGCTGCCGGACTGGCACGTCAGCTGCCGGACTTGCACGGCCAGCTGCCGGACTGGCACGGCCAGCTGTAGGACTGGCCCGGACAACTGCAGGATTGGCAAAGCCAGTTGTAGGACTGGCACAGAGGGCACGACCAGCGCAGACGGCAGTGATGAGCATCACACAGAGTACCACCAGTCTAAACGTTCACAATGTCTGTCCATCAGTGTGTCTCATCATTATGTAGCGGTCAGCAAACACAAGGTACTAATGCGAGATCAACCGACTATTCTGAGTCAAGTGCATGTACACCACATCAACGTGGATATTAACCTGCGCCGTCTCTCCAGTCAAATCCTTCCACCCCGTCTCGGGGGGAGGGGGGCGGTTGAAGACCCCCTCTAAAATCGAAACTAAGCATCGCACGAAAACGAAAGAAGTGTCACCTGAAAGCGCTCGACGAATAGGGTCCGGGTCCACCCTCCAAAACAATTTCCCCCCAAAAGTGACGTCACCAGGGGGGCTAGATTTTCACGACTTTTCACGACTTACATTATGTTTTTAACTCTGGGGAGTTCATTTTGGGGGATATATGAAGAAAAAAAGTATTTGGAATGAGAAAAGGACAGCGAAATCGACCAGGCTATCATTTTTTTGGCCCCCAAAAAAATAAAAATGTTTTTCTCTCAAAATTTTGAGTTTTCATGTTTTCTTTAATTTTCCTTTTCCGAAGGGTAGAGCGGACCGAGAAACGTTGTTGGAAGTCAACTTGCCCTAATAAAAAATGCTTACTTTAGTCAGAATCCTCAATTTGAACTGCAATTTCGCAAATACGCAAGATTTATATGTAATCAAAAACGAAAAAAAGAAGAAAAATTCCACTAGTATGTTTTGTTGCATCCGTAAAGATAAGCAAACGCTGAAAGATTCATTAAAATATCTGTATCCGTTAAAGCGTGACGACTGGTTGAACTTTTTTGGAGGTGACCTCACTTGACCTTGACTAACTCGTTGACCCTAGATGACCTGACCTAACATTTTTTAATCAGCATGTCAAATTGATGTGGGTAAAGATATGCCAAATTTGGGCGCGCTGCCGTGCGCCGTTCGTCCGCTATCTGCGAAAGAACCTGAGGGGGGCAGTTGAAGCCCCGAGACGGGAAGGGTTAAGACAGCCGCTGTAGGTGTTTGTTATGTGGCATTAAGACAGTAACTGTAGGTGACTGTTTGGTATCACCCAGGCAGCCTCAGCAGGTGTCTGCTACGTGACATCAAGACAACAACTGGGGGTTTGCATCATTAAGACAGCTGCTGTAGGTGTCTGCCATGTGACATCAAGCCTACCGCTTCAGGTGTATGCTGGCGCTAAATGACCTTGTAGTCGGCGCGCCCTTAAGCCCAAATAATCAATCAATGCTGTCGTTAAATTAAATGTGTCCTTAAACTAGTCACTGTAGGTGTGTGTTTTGTGTCATTAAGATCGCAACGGTCTGTTCTGTTATGCGACGTTAAGCCAGCCGCTTTCGATGCCAGTTTTGTGTGTCAGGTATGGGTTGTGACCGGGGACAAGATCCAGGTGGCAGTGTTTGTTTTGTTTGTCAGGTGTGGGTCGTGACCGGGGACAAGATCGAGACAGCGGTCAACATTGCCACCTCGTGCGGCCACCTGAAGAGAGGCACCACTCTGCTGCACCTGGTCCGGCAGCACTCCATTCCCGAGCTGAAGAAGCAGCTCCTCGAGCTAGAGTGAGTGTGATGTGGGCTGGTGTCGACGTTTCCTGTTCCAAGGCATACTTTCCGTCCACAATCGTCGGTTTCATTCAATCCGCTTGTGACAATGCTGCTAACTCGTGTTTAACCGGCTTCCTCCCCCATCTTCCATGCTCAGCTGCTTTACTTGTTGTTAAGATTTCTGACAACCTTGGCATTGTATTATGCCGCTATGCGTTTACTTTGTTTCCCTCATCTTCTCGAGTTGATTTTCGAGATGGGATCTTGAGATGTCACCCTACATACACTATTGTGGAGTACGTAGCCCTTGGAATCTCCTGGAGCTACTGCAGTGGCCGACTGTCCCACCTGACCACAGCGTACTGAGCCGCGAGCCACTGCGGTGGCCAACTGTCCCACCTGACCACAGCGTACTGAGCCTCGAGCCACTACGGTAGCCGACTGTCTCATCTTCCCACACCGTACTGAGCAGCGAACCTCTGCGGTGGCCAACTCTCCCACCTGTCCACAGCGTACTGACGCACATTGAGCGGTACAACAACTTCGGCCTGGTGCTGGACGGCGAGAGCCTTGCGGCGTCGCTGCACTCGAGCGACACCAGACATCAGCTTCTGCGGGTCGCCACCAGATGTCAGGCGGTGTTGTGCTGCCGCATGTCGCCCATCCAGAAGGCCGAGGTAACCCCTCGCTGGACGAGCGAATGAGTGAGAAACGACCAACGCAGCCGCTGCATCTACCACGCCTTAAACCCCGCTAGTGGCGGGGGAGAGGTTGATGCAACTCCCCCCCCCACACACACACACCTAAGGCTTTTCATAGAAAGTTTCCGCACCGCTCAACGGAACCCAGTCATCGCCAGAGCAGAACAGCCGAAGCACCTGAAAGCCCAAGTAGCTGACTAACGAGCACGTCTCACCAGAGCGCTGTCTGTCTCTGATGTGCATTGTGAGCGTGGAAGAACGCATCTCACTGTCCGCCTCCGGTATCCACCTGGCCGCTGCTATCGGCGAGAATCCGGCCACGTGGCAGGCTTTCATGGTGTGACTAGTTAGTGACGTGTCCTTCGGTATCCACCTGGCCGCTGCCATCGGCGAGAATCTGGCCACGTGGCAGGCTTTCATGGTGTGACTAGTTAGTGACGTGTCCTTCGGTATCCACCTGGCCGCTGCCATCGGCGAGAATCTGGCCACGTGGCAGGCTTTCATGGTGTGACTAGTTAGTGACGTGACCTTCGGTATCCACCTGGCCGATGCCATCAGCGAGAGAAATAGACTGCGGACGAAGAGAGCGAATGCTGAACTTCACCACCTTGTCTGTCCGCAGGTGGTGAAGCTGGTCAAGTACTCTGATGCTCGTCCGGTCACGGCGGCAATAGGGGACGGCGCCAACGACGTCTCCATGATCCAGGAGGCACACGTCGGCTTCGGTACAATCTTATCGGCGAAACATTGTTCGGGCTTCTTACCGCCAGAGGACTCAAGTGACTCACATGCTCAGTGTTCACCCTAATTATTTCGTATTTTAAAGCCGAACTCTGCGGCCTAACCTATCCAATATGATTTCAATTAAGCAGCTTGAACGTTCCCACGCCCTTCAATATTTGTTTGCGCTTCAATCCTGGAGTCAATCAGATGACTGGATCTGAGTTAGGACAGGCATCGCCTGGTATCAGATGATTGGATCTAAGTTAGGAGACTCATCGCCTGAGATCAGATGGCTTGATCTGAGTTAGGAGAGGGATCGCCTGATAGCAGTTGCGTGAGATTCTCGTCTGGTCAGATCTTGATGCACCACCCGCTCAGATCTGGAGAGATGGTCTCACTTGACCAGGTGCGTGCAATTGAAATCTGACCTGACCAGCTCGCCGTAGCAGGTCGCATCTATGC
This sequence comes from Imbricaverruca yamaguchii, assembly GCA_034440575.1. NCBI lineage: Eukaryota > Metazoa > Arthropoda > Thecostraca > Neoverrucidae > Imbricaverruca > Imbricaverruca yamaguchii. The sequence continues at coordinate 1,401,447 of JAOTOL010001523.1, forward strand.
AGGCCTGGTTGAAAAGCGTGAAGTGGCAATATGTGCGTTCAGAAAAGCCATGTGTTTCGAAATGTCAACTATGTGTTTCGAAACATTTGACCTGATCAAGTCTATGTTGGTCGCACTTGCTTTGAAGGTATCGGTGAATAATAGAGCTTAGCCTCCTACACAGAGACAATGATAAAGTGCATCTAACAGTCGTCTGTGGTATGTCATGACTGGACAACTGGAAGACTGTGTTACATTATGACTGGATAATTGGAAGACTGTGGTATAGTATGACCGGACGACTGGACGTCAGTCGTATATTATGACTGGATGGCCGGAAGTATGTGATATAATTGTGACTGGATAACTGGAAGACTGTGATATATTGTGACTTTGTTTTTGGAAGACTGTGGTATATTATGACTGTATAATTGGAGACTGTGGTACATTATAACTGGATGACTGGAATAATGTGAATCCATGGCGCTGCTTAAGATGTCCAGGCCCAATAAGTCCTGTTATTTGCGTTTAGTGAGAACTATGATGTTCCAAATTTGTATCTACGTTTGTGTGCCATTGTGTGTCGGTACACCACATTTCTCTCACAGTGATAATTTCGTTTCATCTGGATATGTGAAGTTAAGTGAAGACATTTCGTTGGAAGCCGTGTTAGAGGCAAACTATTTTAGTACCATGGACGATCAAATAGCGCTGAATTGTGTGGTCTCCATTGGTTGGAGAATGTTGCCGATCACATCCAGGTCAAATGCGTCGAAGTGTGAGTTAGAATATGGAGCTTGCGAACAGGTGTGGTGGGTCGCGAATGTCGGTATACGTAACAACCCTGCCACCTGGCGGCAAGTCTGGTGAGTCGCGAAGGTCGGTGAGCGTGACCGCCCTGTCACCTGTCGGCTGGTCTGGGGGTCGCGAGGTCTGTGCGTGTGACGACCCTGCCATCTGTCGGCAGGTCTGAGGGTCGCGAGGTCTGTGCGTGTGACGACCCTGCCATCTGTCGGCAGGTCTGGGGGTCGCGAGGTCTGTGCGTATGACGGCCCTGCCATTTGTTGGCAGGTCTGTGGGTCGCGAGGTCTGTGCGTGTGACGACCCTGCCACCTGTCGGCAGGTCTGGTGGGTCGCAAAGGTCGGTGAACGTGACGACCCTGCCACCTGTCGGCAGGTCTGGTGGGTCGCGAGGTCTGTGCGCGTGACGACCCTGCCACCTGTCGGCAGGTCTGGGGTCGCGAAGTCTGTGCGTGTGACGACCCTGCCACCTGTCGGCAGGTCTGGTGGGTCGCGAGGTCTGTGCGTGTGACGACCCTGCCATCTGTCGGCATGGTTGGGGGTCGCGAGGTCTGTGCGTGTGACGACCCTGCCATCTGTCGGCAGGTCTGGGGGTCGCGAGGTCTGTGCGTGTGACGACCCTGCCATCTGTCGGCAGGTCTGGGGGTCGCGAGGTCTGTGCGTGTGACGACCCTGCCATCTGTCGGCAGGTCTGGTGGGTCGCGAGGTCTGCGCGTGTGACGACCCTGCCACCTGTCGGCAGGTCTGGTGGTTCGCGAGGTCTGTGCGTGTGATGACCCTGCCACCTGTCGGCAGGTCTGGTGGGTCGCGAAGGTCGGTGAACGTGACGACCCTGCCACCTGTCGGCAGGTCTGGTGGGTCGCGAAGGTCGACAGGCGGCTCGGTGCTCCGACTTCTCGTTCGGCCGGTTCAAGTTCCTGCGGCGCATCATGCTGGTGCACGGACATTGGTACTACGTGCGGCTGGCCAACCTGGTGCAGTACTCCTTCTACAAGAACGTCGCCTTCATCACACCGCAGCTGTTCTTCGCCTTCAGCAACCTGTTCTCCACCATGGTGAGTCGCAATGAAAAACAACCTGTCTCCGGCATAGTAGGTGATAAGGAATGACCATAGCGGGTGCATGATGAATGACTGAACAATAAATGGCTGAGCAATGAATGGCTGATCTGTCTACAGTCAGCACCAAGATGATGAAGAGCTAACACGTCTCCACCATTGTGAGTGATGACGAAGGACTAGCATGTGTCCACCATTGTGGGTGATAACGAGGTACTGACCTGTCTGCATCATAGTGGGTGTTAATGAATGACCGACCTGTCTGTACCATGGTGGATGACAATGAATGACTGACCTGTCTGCACGGTGGCACACCGTGGTCGCCCCTCCATCTTATCTGACCTTTAATGTTTGACTATGTGACATGGTCGACAGACAGAACGATGTCTTGTAATGAGAGCTTCGTTGCTTGAACCCCAAACATTTTGTCCGAACTTCTGGTCTTGCAAATACTCTATCAAGGTGTTGTGTGAGTAAAGTTTGTTTTCAATAGGAGTATTGCTACACCCTCCTCGCGCCCACCTATACCTTGTTGACCAGCTCTTTACTAAGTCGAACTACTGGTAAGTACTACTGGTAAGTCGAACATTACCAGTAGGTAATGTTCGACTTACCGTGGTAACGAATTGATCTTCGTGTGGCAAGTGCACCTACACTGGCTCTTACGATCCCACACCTCACCAAGCGTCGTGCACGTGCAGAGCCTGTACGACAGCTACTACCTGACGTTCTACAACATGTTCTTCACGGCGGCACTGCCCATCGCCTACGGTGTACTCGAACAGGACATCCCGGCGGCCACGCTCGACGCTCGACCTGACATCTACCGGCGATTCGGCCGCAATGCTCTCCTCGGCTGGAGCGAGTTCGTCAAGTGGACACTGCTCGGTCAGTAGAGCAGACAACTGGGATATCATGGGGCAGTAGTGAATATAGCTAAGATAGCACTCGGGGTTGCAGCGCCTTAGCCTACTTTTCATGTTTTCATTATTACTTTTAGACTCAGTACCGACATCTTGCTTTTGGGCGCGAGATAACCAAGAGCAGTTCGGGCGCCCTTAAGCCCAACTACACAAACAGACATCTTGCGTTCTTACAATTTGTATTGTTATGGTCAACGGCCACAACAGTCATTATTTATATTATATTGGTGCCGAAAGACAATGTATGCACACATACACACATGCATGCATGCACACATACCTACTGTGTCGGTACCGTGGAGACAATTGGAATGCTATGTTGTCAGTGCTTAGTGATAGAAAATGAGAAGCCGCTGCGTCAGACAAGTGTTGAAAATTGGAATGCCGCCGACACTGGCAGCATTTTGTTGCGTTTCCTTCTCAATGACACGTGTTTTATATTGCATTACTTAACGCACTGAATACCCTGGCTACAACTGCTGATTAGATACCGATGTGGCCGTCAAGCCACCAGCACGAAGCACTCGAATGGTTATGGGCGCGACTGATCAACCCTGGCTGAAGCGCCCTAACGCTCAAATAACGAACTCACTGATTCTCACATGGCTGGACACGTGCCGGTGTTCTGACGAAGCATTAAGTCTGTCTTCTGTGGTATGGTCTGTGGTACACGTGTGTTGCCTTCTTAGGTCTGTCTTCTGTGGCCATGTCTGTGGTACACGTGTGTTGCCTTCTTAAGTCTGTCTTCTGTGGTATGGTCTGTGGTACACGTGCATTGCCTTCTTAAGTCTGTCTTCTGTGGCCATGGTCTGTGGTACACGTGTGTTGCCTTCTTAGGTCTGTCTTCTGTGGCCATGTCTGTGGTACACGTGTGTTGCCTTCTTAAGTCTGTCTTCTGTGGCCATGTCTGTGGTACACGTGTGTTGCCTTTAGTTTCTTCTTTACATTTCCTTTAGTTTTTTTTTCACTTATGCCTTCTTAAGTCTGTCTTCTGTGGTATGGTCTGTGGTACACATGTGTTGCCTTTTTAAGTCTGTCTTCTGTGGCCAGGTCTGTGGTGCACGTGTGTTCCTTATTTATGTCTGTCTTCTGTGGTCAGGTCTGTGGTAAACGTGTGCTCCTTACTTAAGTCTGTCTTCTGTGGTCAGGTCTGTGGCACGCCAGTGTCGCCTACTTCCTGGTGTGGTACACGTGGAAGGAGGATCCTGTCACAGTGCAGTCGGGTCGGATGATGGGCGTGTACGCCTTCGGCAGCGTCGTCTGTCAAATCATTGTAGTTGTAGTCAACATTAAGGTGAGTGAGGTGTTGTTGGTAATAGTTGGTAGTAGTTGGTGGTAGTTATGGTACATGTTGTACCTCAGGCGCAACTGATCAGTCGGACGCTGCCTGTGATGTGGGACAGGGAAATCAACAACTGGCCGACTTATTGTTTACAATATTAATATTTTCGATGCAGAATGTACGTGTTCAAACAATATGTACAGTTCTTCTTGCACTCAATAACTGTGACTCTGAGGATTTAAAGTATTTTGGTGAGATAAACCATGCATTAGATTATACGGTGGATTAAGTCAGCTTCTTGGGACCTGGAGCAAATGCAAATGCAAATACAGGTGAAATTGAGCTAATGCTCCGCACTATTCTCCAAACTTCATCAGTGTAATTTGGATGCCCCATCTACTATCTGCTGCCCACCCGTTAAGTGGATTGCAAGCTCAGTGATGATGCACTATCGTGCTGTCTGTCTGAAGTCCAGCATATACTGTCGTGCAGCTATGTGGACTGCACAGTGCACATAGCTGCTCACCACGGATGTCACCAGCCACATCTGACCAAATGACCGTCACTAACACCAGCCACGTCTGGCCAGATGATCATCACTAGCACCAGCCACATCTGACCAAATGACCGTCACTAACACCAGCCACGTCTGGCCAGATGATCATCACTAACACCAGCCACGTCTGGCCAGATGATCATCACTAGCACCAGCCACGTCTGACCAAATGACCGTCACTAACACCAGCCACGTCTGGCCAGATGATCATCACTAACACCAGCCACGTCTGACCAGATGATCATAACTAACACCAGCCACATCTGGCCAGATAATCATGACTAACACCAGTCACGTCTGACCAGATCGGCATCACTAACTCCGCCCATGTCTGACCAGATGATCATCATGAGCCGGTACATGACTGCGATCTTCTTCATCTTCCTCTTCTGCAGTCTGGCCATGATGGGATTGACATCCGTCTACTCGGCGCTAAATCTGTAAGTTTATCTTGTTCTGGATTCATATCCACTAAGGTGGGATGGGATTCACCTGTAACCTCAAGCACCGGTTTGTGTAATAAACACCGTAGTTGCTATACCGGAGCCGGATGGGCTCAAATGTGTTTGAATGACATGCTACCTGAAAAAAAGAAATTATCATGTGTGGGCGTGGTAATTTGAATCTCCTATATCTACCAAATGACTAATTTAACTGAATGGTTTCAGTCATCTGCAACAATAAGCAAAATGCAATCAAGACATAACCTGGTCGTCATTCCCCTGTACCTTTCCTCTACCTCATGAACACGGCATAAAAGCTACGATACGCATGAAGTACGAACATTTGCTATCCAGAGGACCCGTAGCACCACCAAGCGTAAGATTCTAAAACAGGCATACACGAAGACATTAGGGAACGTTGTCGGAACTATGCAATGTTTTCAAGACCGTAGTTATTCTCAAACTTACTACCTTCCAACATTTATATTTCGCGCGCTCTTTCCACATAGAAAGTCGGTACTCAACATTCACACGAGGCAGTAACACTTGTGAAGCATCCCATTGTGCTCATGTGAATGTTCATGCACATGCTCATGTGAATGGTAAAATGTGGCATAACCCGCGTCTTCTCGAGGGATCTTTTCACCCCCATGATTTTTCCGTGGATATTGAATCTGGAATACCTTTTACCACACCAATTTGACATGCGTTAATATTTTGAGGTCAGGTCATCCATGGTCACCGAGTTACTCAAGGTCAAATAAGGTACTCTCCAACATAGTTCCACCAGTCGCCACACTTTAACGGGTAAACTATTTGAACGAAACTTCTAGCGTATGCTTGTCTTTCAGGTTCCAACAATATTCACCAAGGGAATGTTCCATCTCTTGCGTTTTTCATGAATTATTTATTTTACATAATTGACCATTGATATTCAAATCGAAGATTTTGGCTAAAGTAACTAATTTATGTGTGGCTAAGCTTGCTTACATGAAGCTAAGCTTACTTAAAACAAAGCTCCTCTATTCGCTACACAAATTATACAAAGAAATGGAGCAAAATCAACCTCCAAAATTTTGCACATTAAAATCAAATACGGCAGGCAAATATTTTAGGGCCATGGTCGGTTTCTCCTTAATTTATTGATTTCAAATAAGTTTGTTTTAAAAATCGCACCCAAAATGGAGTCTCCAAAGCCAAAACCATGACGCTAGCTGTGACCTCAAGAACACTGTAGTGCTGTCACATATTGAGGGATGCCTTTTCGTGGATCACTTTCCGATGACACCTCTTTCACTGTAATGCGACGCACAGTTTGGAGATTAGATGATGGTATATAATGTCCCCCCCCCCATACCCTAGACGGGTTGTGAGGATCTTACCGAAAAGACGTAGGAAAGGTATAGGGAGGCTAAACTAAATCATGGCGCAGCTTCTCCGATGAAAATAACACAGGCAGATTAGCCACGAAACCATCAATGTAGGAGGGTCAAGCCCTTTTTCACTAGCATTGGAATCGTCGTTTGAGGGGTCGTCGTTTGAGCCATAAGAAATTGAAAGGTAATCGTATAAATGCTGAACAAATGATGCGTTGTATATCAAAGAGCATGTTTTTTCACATGTCTGCCGCAACATTTGAACGATGAACTTATAGAGCCACATTCACACATATATCTTCTTTTTTTTACTCCCGTCAACAGCATTTCCATAGTTATTCGGAAGCATCGTTACCTTCCATCTGGAAGTCAGTGTCGGGCACCCATATTCGATTTCTGCATCATGTGTGTTTGTGGCATATTTTGGCGGGTATGTTGAATGGCAGGGATGGGGCTCCGCCGTAATCGGTGATGGTGTTCCAATGATTAGTACACGCACTGACGAGGTTGGCGTGAAAAATATCCCCTTCATGCTTTTTCCCCAATAGTTACGACCGAAACCTACCAGGGATCGGCTTTTTCGGCTTTGTGGAAGTAAACCGACCAGGGGTAGCATTATTATAATATGATCGGTGAAGTAGAGTCTCGAGTAGCTTAAGCCCCATTTCATCTCGTTGTGCGCCCATAGGTTGTAGGATTAAGAGTGTATATATGACGAGGTGTGGTTGTACGCCTCATCGTCGGTGGCGGGTAGCTGTCGCGCCAAATGGTGGAGGGGTGGCAGGCCAGGGTTGCACAAGGCAAATCGCACAGTAACAATATTTCCAATACATCAGTGCAAGTGGCAATGAAAAGCATATCTGAAGTATACCCTACTTCAATAAATCAACTTCGCGTTATATTTTAGGGAGGCAAAGTCGCATAAATTGTAGCAATGTTCTTCGCAGATGCATCAGTGATGATCGGAGCGTGCTTGTCGTAAAAGCGTATTTTAGGGTTCTTGAATGATATCAGGAGCTCATCAGTTGTCTTTTTTTTAACTGGAGAGCCTCCGATCCGAAGGTCTCTATTACGACCGCGCCTGACGCGCATCGAATCCAGTCGTTCGTCTTGCGTGATGACTGCAGCTGAAGATGTCCTAACTTCCTCAATAGCGACTCCAACACCAAACTTAGACACCAAACCGGGACTATGTGATGCGCCACCTCACAATCTGTTCGCCTCCACGACGGGACGTGAACGGCTTGTCGCTGCCGCAGGCCGCTGGTGGACAACACCACGATGAAGTGGGTGTACGAGGTGGTGGCCGACTCGGCGACGCTGTGGCTGCTGCAGCTGCTGCTGGTGTGCGTGTCGCTGCTGCCCGACCTGCTGGTGGCGGTGGCGCGCACGCACAGCCGCGGCCTGGCCCGGGGCACCCGCCGGCTGCGCGCGCTGCTGGGCGCGTCGTCCCGGCCGGCGTCGGTGGCGACGCTGTCGGCGTCCTCGCGCGACCCGCTCGGCAGCGTGGCCGGCATGCCCAGCGTGGCGACCGTGGCGACCGTGGCGACCGTGGCGACCGTGTCGGTCGCCGTCGAAGCCGAGCCAGGCCTCGTGCAGTGGCGAGAGTCGGCACACGCCTTCGCGGTGACGTCCGGGCCACAGCGCGGCGACGTCCGGGCCACAGCCAGGTGACGTCCGGGCCACAGCCAGGTGACGTCCGGGCCACAGCGCGGTGACGTCCGGGCCACAGCGCGGTGACGTCCGGGCCACAGCGCGGCGACGTCCGGGCCACAGCGCGGCGACGTCCGGACCACAGCGCGGTGACGTCCGGGCCACAGCCAGGTGACGTCCGGGCCACAGCCAGGTGACGTCGGGCCACAGCGCGGTGACGTCCGGGCCACAGCCAGGTGACGTCCAGGTGACGTCCGGGCCACAGCGCGGTGACGTCCGGGCCACAGCCAGGTGACGTCCGGGCCACAGCCAGGTGACGTCCGGGCCAGAGCCAGGTGACTTCCGGACCACAGCGCGGTGACAGCAACAGCTAGGCGCCCGGACGGCGTGCGCGGCCATTAGTCGAAGAGTCGGCGCGACTCGGCTGTTGAGAGACGGACTCTGCTGGTTGAGGCTCCGTTGGTGTCGAGCTGGTACGGTGTGTCGCTACCTCAACGCATGCCCGCCGCCCCAGAAGTCGTCCTGCCATGGGTGTAGGAGTCTGAAACCAAAAGTATTAGGAGGGCACAATGCATGAAGACAGTGGGCGGGCCCAAATAGATTTGGAAAATGGTATGCCACTTCCCCAATCTATTTGGTACTTGGTATGAGTACCGTGTTAACACGCGCCCTGGAGGGCCTCGGAAAATTACACGCACTGGAGAGGGGGCAGATTCCGCCCCCTAAGATCTCGGCTTCTACTGAGGCTAGAGCAACGAAATTCGAAGGGTGGATGGGCACGATAGTGAACTCTATTGTGTGCAAATTTCATGACCGTAGGTCGATATCTTCAAGGTCAAATGAGGTCAAAATAGCAAATTTTTCTAGTTTTGCGTGGATTGGCCTGTCATTGTCATGGATCGTTGTGATTGTGTTTAAATGCTACAAAGTTGGCATTAATGATGCTTTGGACATTACTAATGATGCAATGCAGATGCCAGATCCGCAATTTGACCTCAGGTCACCTATATAGGAGCACTTTAGCAGGTCATTACCTGCTCCAGCTACCAGAACCGGGTTGCCCACCCGACTGCTCCGTTGGGCGGTTCGGCACAATCGGCTTCGCAAAGAAAGGAGTGAAATACATGGATAAAGTACGGAAACGCTTAGGCACACAATGACAAACAGTAGATTTCGGGATGTGTAGAGAGTAACATGTAAAGTGACATCAATCGCATGGCAACATTTGCATTCCAGTTGACCATGTTTGGTTCTATTAGCCTGTCATGAACTTGACCTGACTTGACCTCGGCGACCTAACATGACTTTAAATAATATATAGCATAACAAAATGCATCAAACAAGTCGCTAGTGTTGTCAAGAACAGTTCCCTTTTGCCAATGTACGGGAAGCGTATCAGCGCCGATTTGTGTGGTCTGGCGCTGCGACTTGTTTTTACTTTAACGGCCACTAACTTGAGAAGTTTTCGGCCGATTTTTATTCTTCTTTAAGCAATGCGCCGGTCATTTAAGCATTATGTACGAAAAATCGGAGGTGTGGGCGGATTTCGCCATCCCCCTCCAGGGCGTGTGTTAGCCTGTCATAAACTTGACCTGACTTGACCTCGGCGACTTGGCATGAATTTGAAACAATATAACATCACAATGCACACCAAGCAGGTCGCTAGTCTTACCAAGAACACTTCCTTTTTGCCAATATGGGGGAAGCGTAACAGCGCCGATATTTGTGGTCTGGGCCTGATAATTTGTTTTTGACTTTAGCGATCCCTAACTCGAAAAATTATCGGTCGATTTTCATTTTCTCTTACTTTAAACAACGCGCCGGCCATTTATAAGCATGTACATAAACAATGGCGTATATCTGCTGGTAAAATCCGGATTTATGTACGAAAAACGGGAGGGGTGCGCGGATTTCGCCCCCCCTCCAGGGCGCGTGTTAAAAGTGTAAATTAGGGGGGCACAACCAACATGGGGAGGTAAATTCCCTGCCCTTGTAGCATTCGGTACAAATAGTTAATCTTCGACCGACTGCCCTTTACCGTTTGGCGCCAGTTCTAACCAAATACGATTTGTCCCGCCAGGTTATCACAATGCTCTTCACAGTCCTGTACTTGGCACCGTTCAAATTCGCTGCCAGTGGACAATGGCCTCTGTCATACTGGCTGGTAGCTTAAAATGGAGACATCGATAACATAATTGTTGTGTAGGCATGGTGACCATGCTTGAAGCGTGGTAACGACAAACTTCCACAAGCTCAAACACGCCAAAATATTTATCGGTCTCGGTGACGGAATAGAAGTCACGGCCATATGCGGTCTTGGGGTGATCTCGTTTGCATTGTATTTTGCTCGGGCTTTGGTATCTTGTAAGTGTAGCATTCTTCTGTACGCTGTCTGTATGCAACTGGCAACCACTCGGCTACCGGGTTATGTTGTTTGTGATCTTGTTCTCTTGTGCTCCATGTTCTCAACTCAGACTGGCGAACTAGTTTCTCCGGACAATTTCGCAATCAGCTGTTCAGAACTTCTTATTGATCAGGGTTTATCAGCGTTTTACGGCGCTCATATTAAAATAAGTGATACGCTTCCAAGCGCTTCTTTGGTGTGATCCTGGTGATCGTGGATCATCGCTTCATCCTTTTCTAATCGTATGGTTAGGTGACCATGAGTGCGGTACTTTTGCATCCGTTCAGCATATTTGTCGACCAAAGAAAATAGAACGTACCAAGCTACGTTTTGCGGTAGGTGATTGCCTTTTTAGGATATTTCAAAGTCTAGGACCACCTTGCAGGACCAATACTGCAATAGATGGTCCACACACAGTCAGATCGTGGCCAGGTTATGTCAGATGGTCAGATCGTTAGCGTTGGCATGGAGCTTAGCATAACAGAAGCTATGTTAAGCTGTACCTAGTCATGGATGCTCGTGTTGCTGGCGTTTCGGTAACGGATAGTAGCTTCTGCGCCCAAATAATAGGTAGTGATTACGACAGACATGGGCAGCTTGTCATGTGACTAATGTAGCCTGGCCTATAATGTAGTACTGCAGAATCAGACGACGCACAAGTATCTACGATTATAGAGGTCGGAGGGGTCCGAGAAGACTTCTTGACAGGTGTGTTGCGATTTGTCTTCCAACCGATTTAAATGGCAATTGCTGCACTTGCATTGTTCCAGTATGCTCTTTCTGTGCCTGTACAATGCGCACCATAAGCTACACATTGCGCCTCGCAGGAACAATACAGTCGGCGTGTGGCGAACCCTAGGCATTTTCATTTTGCCAAAAGTGTGAGCGATTAAAGCTTCAGTAGGTTTATTCCATTACTTGAGCAATTTTGAGTCCGTTGGCACCAACATTCTAAACTTTGGATTCGATAGAGATCACGCGTGAAGCCAAAACATGTTCAGTTTATATTATCAACTATTTCGGAACCTCAAAACTAATGGATACACCTGTATTCCTCTACACCTCGTATGAATCGTCTCGAACCAAAATGAAATCATATACAACCCATAGTTAAAAACCTATGCTTGTTTTAAAACTCGACATATAGGAATTCGTGCCCACCATCCTAGCATCAATCAAATATTGATAGGAGATGAATTTCGCTTATCTGCCGACCTGGTACTGTTGTTTCAGATGGGGTTAGCGAGGAGGTAGTAGGAGATGATCGTTGGCTCCCGGCATCTGATGCATCAGCAAACCGTACACAAACACAACATGGGCTGTAATTTGGGGACGAGTAGCCTAGGGGCAAGCTGCTTGTCTCACAATCGAAGGGTCGTGGGTTCGAGCCTCACCTGTCGCTACTCTTCGCCCGCGATCAATCGGCGAGAGAGATTGGCGACGCTGCATGACACGACGGTCGATGTGTCGTAAAAACCAATAACCAACCATGGACTGTAATTTATCAAATCGACAACTGTTTCGATACCTCAGGTTCTCAGTCATGTATGAACTTTTCACCTTGCCATCTATTTCTGAGAAATTCAATGAAGTTGTGTCCCTTAAAAGATGAAAGCAGGCGTCTAGTCGCCGAATACGAGCACTTCCATCCTGCATTCCCGAGTTTGTAGTTTCCAATCGGTGGCTAGTCGTAGTCTGTGAAGTGAAGTCTGTGAATTTCTGTGAAGTCTGTCGTCGCTCGCAGTTTATGATCACGGCTGTGATAGTTCGATTTCGAGGGTCGGAGGACAGACATACTCCGACCTTCGTAGTCGCATGACAGTAGATGCTCCATGCATTAGTGTGCCTATTAATTTTATACCTGTCATGTCGTGCCTGCAAGGCAACAATGTATTCAAACAATTCCACAAGCGCATGATTAAACCGATAAATTGAAGTGCGCATATTATATGTACGCTATTTTGTGTGCGCATGTGTGTGTGTATGTGTGTGTGTGTGTGGTCAGTGGCTTTAATTTCTCGAATCAGGGCATCGTACATTAGTTAGAGATGATTGTCCGTGATGGTTAGAACAGAAACGGCCGTGGCATGCTGTGAGCTGACCAGGGATGCCTTATATGCATCGTCACAGGGTGTTTGTCGTGCTAGCGATGTCGATTTACGCTCCCGCGGGTGTCTTGGCGCCACGTTATCTGGTGTGCTGTTAGCACGCCACCCGGTGTGTCGCCGGCACGCCACCCGGTGTGTCGCCGGCACGCCACCCGGTGTGTCGCCGGCACGCCACCCGGTGTGTCGCCGGCACGCCACCCGGTGTGTCGCCGGCACGCCACCCGGTGTGTCGCCGGCACGCCACCCGATGTGTCGCCGGCACGCCACCCGGTGTGTCGCCGGCACGCCACCCGGTGTGTTGCCGGCACCCACCCGGTGTGTTGCCGGCACGCTACCCGGTGGTTGCCGGCATGCCACCGGTGTGTCGCCGGCACGCCACCCGGTGTGTCGCCGGCACGCCACCCGGTGTGTCGCCGGCGCGCCACCCGGTGTGTCGCCGGCACGCCACCCGGTGTGTCGCCGGCACGCCACCCGGTGTGTCGCCGACGCCACCCGGTGTGTCGCCGGCCGCCACCGGTGTGTCGCCGGCACGCACGTGTGTCGCCGGCACGCCACCCGGTGTGTCGCCGGCACGCCACCCGGTGTGTCGCCGGCACGCCACCCGGTGTGTCGCCGGCACGCCACCCGGTGTGTCGCCGGCACGCCACCCGGTGTGTCGCGGCACGCCACCCGGTGTGTCGCCGGCACGCCACCCGGTGTGTCGCCGGCACGCCACCCGGTGTGTGCCGGCACGCCACCCGTGTGTCGCCGGCACGCCACCCGGTGTGTCGCCGGCACGCCACCCGGTGTGTCGCCGGCACGCCACCCGGTGTGTCGCCGGCACGCCACCCGGTGTGTCGCCGGCACGCCACCCGGTGTGTCGCCAGCACGCCACCCGGTGTTGTCGCCGGCACGCCACCCGGTGTGTCGCCGGCACGCCACCCGGTGTGTCGCCGGCACGCCACCCGGTGTGTCGCCGGCACGCCACCCGGTGTGTCGCCGGCACGCCACCCGGTGTGTCGCCGGCACGCCACCCGGTGTGTCGCCGGCACGCCACCCGGTGTGTCGCCGGCACGCCACCTGATGTGTCGCCGGCACGCCACCCGGTGTGTCGCCGGCACGCCACCCGGTGTGTCGCCGGCACGCCACCCGGTGTGTCGCCGGCACGCCACCCGGTGTGTCGCCGGCACGCCACCCGGTGTGTCGCCGGCACGCCACCCGGTGTGTCGCCGGCACGCCACCCGGTGTGTCGCCGGCACGCCACCCGGTGTGTTGCCAGTACCCACGGGATGTTTTGAAGCACCTGGCCGGGTTGTGTCACTGTGTCGTCATTTTCTACGCCGTCGGTGGCCGTGATAATACACTCCGGTCGGAAGTCTGGTCGAGAACGTGAGGTCAGCGCGGTTTGGAAGGTGGAAACAAGCACGGCCAGCGGTCGGGTGGCATTCTGTACAGACGCGGTGACATGAATCGCACACATGCATAACACTGTACAGAAGCTGTAACCACAATGGGGCAGGGATGGCACGAATGGTTAAAGTGTCGGGCTATGGGCACCAAAGGTCCCGGGTTCGACTCTAGCGCCACTCAGGACATTTCCCAATCCCGCGGCCCACCGGCGAAACAGTGTGGGCGGCGCCATTAGCCGTGAATGTGCATAAAGTGTGTCGTGAACCAACCAATAACACAAACAAGCGGTAACCACAACAGGTGACATCAATCGCACACATGCATAACACTGTACAGAAGCGGTAACCACAACAGGTGACATCAATCGCACACATGCATAACACTCTGCACAGACGCGGTAATCACCATGGGTGACACGAATCGCACACATTCCTTTCATGATCACTGTGCACATACTCCTGCATGCCCTCATATGCGCTGAACACATCTGCATGGTTTATTAACAATAATCCTGCATCATTCAGGTAAATCTGAGCGTACTGCCGGATCCTGTGCATAAACAAATCACTCAATTCAGTTTCGAGATTCTAATAACGGAAGCACACAAATATGGGACATCTCGTTTCGCACATTACGTACATATTGTCTACATATCTGACTTGCAAAAAAAAATACACAAGACCCGGAAATCCGGAAGTCTTTGTCCGGGATCCCGAGAGAAAAAATTAATCCAGCACAATTGACATTGTTTATTTATTTATTTGCGAGCTAATCATCAAACTTCAAGAGACATCAAATTGACACATCACGAAATGTTAGGAATCCATATGTCAAGCATGTTGCAAAGGATATCACGGAAATGTCCCGGCCCCCGGTATTTTATGAGATCACACGGGCTTTACGGGCCGAGCAGACGTGACCACAGGACTCCAAGCGACGGCTACGAAGCTTCACCTCATCATTCAGCTCCGCTCGGAATATTCTTCGACTGTTTCTGCCTATCACAAGGTCAGCTTGCGGCACCAGGGGTGAAAAATGCCGTATCTGCTACAAACTTTTTTTGCCAAGGTACGTAACTGCTAAATGAAAAACAGGCATCTAGAACATCGTGTTCCATGGGTTGCTTCGTGTTCCCGTCAAGACTACTGGAGCTTAGGCTTGTTGTGAAGCAACCGAACATACGCTGTTCAGAAATGCGTACACGTCGTGCAATATATTTCCAGCACAACTGATATTAGCATGCAAAACATCGAACACACAAGAACCGCGGCTACACGATAGAAACGTCGCATCGCCTACCATGATGGTAGGCGATGTGACGCCTCTGTCAGAGGCGCCAAAAAAAATGTCAGAACCTGGTGCACTGGTAGGGTATAAATCCGACAAGGTCAGCTTGCGGCACAGCAAGACCGAAAAGGAGCACATAGAGGTGAACGCAAGTTTTACAATGGTAAATTTGTTTGGGAAATATATCAACACAAATATTCATTTTAAGCAAAAGTTTGGTGAAAACGCAAATAGCACCCGTGAACACACGCAGGAATTCGCATTACTGAAAGCATGTGAGACAGCCATTATACAAAATAAACATTGCCATCAGGTCACCCCTGGAGGGCGGAAAAAGATCCCCGAGACGGGCGGGCTAACCAGAACCCAACATCACCACTAGACGAGAACATGGACGACCATAATGCTCACCATAAGTTAGAATCGAGATATTGATATTTGTATTGTTCGTTTGTCTATTTTTCAAAAAATCAGTTAATTTTTTTTGAAAGGTTTCCTTATTGATGAGTGACACGAGGAAGGGATATGAGTGCCTATTACATTTTTTGGAGTATTTTCGATCGATTTCATGCATCACATCTTGTCTTATATTGACATTTTTCTATTAAACGCTTAAGCGCTCTTGCTTTGACTTTTTAAAACAAAAATAAAAGGCATATTATTTTGTATTGTAGGTGTCTAATGCCAGTTCATTAACATAGATCACATTTCTGTCAGGGCTTTATTCTCCATTAATATACCGCATCAAATCAATCAAGTGATATTTGAGCTAATTAATAAATGTCTTCAAATTGAAACGCTAAAATGACAGGGTAAAGTGGCATGGACATTCTCATTTACCAAGGTTAACTCCTATACCACTTTTTTGGTCACCCCTTCTCTTAAGAACTTCTGGCCGCGCTGAGTATCTGAGAGTAACTTCTCAACTAAACTATGCAACTTCGGAACTGAAACTGCCATGCTGTGCATGAATTACGAGCATTCCGAACTGAACTTCAACCGGAGGATCTCAGCATCGCGCATATGAGAAGATCAACAGTTGATCCAGGATTTTCATTGGAGTGGGCACTCATGGGGGAGGTGGCGTCATTTCCTTGGAATTGTCATTCTGCGAAAGTTCTCGTAGGTGTGCTTTCGGTTGAAAATTAATTGAGCTCGGACGAGCTAAATTAATTTTGTTTTGCTGACGTCCTTTACCTCCAAGAGAGAGAGAGAGAGAGCCGTTTCTTCTCAGAGGAACCCTTTGGCTTAAATATCCTTTGAGCGAGGCGGATTTCACTGTAGCCTACCCGGAAGGGCGCCCTTTTCCGATAAAAGGGAGATCACCTTTTCATGGGAAGGGAGGGCGCCCCTAATGTCCTCCCTGATCTCTTTAAATTTTCCTTTTTATATGTTCCTTTTTTCGGGATGCCTCAGCTGGGAACCAACGCCGTAAAGAAACAGTCAACACCCAGGTCTCCAAGCGGTTGTCAGAATGTCATATTTAAAAATTGTTAAATTCGTCATTAAAGTAATTTCTAAAATTTTGAAATTTACTTTCAAATATAATGTTTGTGAACAAGCCTACCTTGATGTGACCGATAATTTCCTCTGCAAATGCAAGTTTATGTTAAGTTAGCAGCCAAGTGACACCAAAAAAGTGACTTCGAGTTTGGTAGCAGCATACAAATAACGTTTCAGAAATCCATTGTAACATTACATTACCTAGCATATTCTCCCGTGCAAGAATAATAGTGCAATGAGGAAACATTTTTACGATTGTTTCCTTAAGATATTAACCATAGAACATCTAATTTAACCTAAGATAACCTAGTCTATTTCAACGTAACCTAGCTCATCCTTACCTTGTTTTTGAATATTTTTTTAACCCGACCCATCTCGGGCCCATAAAATATCTGTACCCGTCTTCAACCGCCACCCTCAAGTTTTTCGCGGATAGCGGACGAACGGCGCGCGGCAGCGCGTCCAAATTTGTCATACCTTTTCCCATATCAATTTGACATGCTGATTGAAATTTTTTACGTCAGGTCATCTAGGATCAACGAATTTGTCAAGGTCAAATGAGGTCACCTCCAAAAAAGTTAAACCAGTCGTCACGCTTAAACGGATACAGATATTTTAATGAAACTTTCAGCGTTTGCTTATCTTTATAGATGCAACAAAACGTACGAGTTGAATTTTTCATTGTTTCATTTTTGACTACATACACATTTTGCGTATTTGCCATATTGCAGTTCAAATGCAGGATTCTGGCTAAAGTAAGCTTTTTGTATTAGTGCAGGTTGACTTCCAACAATGTGTCTCGGTCTGCTCTATCCATTGGAAGAGGAAAATTAAAGAAAACGTGAAAACTTACAATTTTGAAATTTCAAAAAGAAATTAACATTTTATTTTTGGGGGCCAAAGGGAATTGTAGCAGTGGTCGATTTCGCTGTCATATTCTCATTCCAAATACATTTTGTTTTTTCATATATCCGACAAAATGAACTCCCTAGAGCCAAAAAAAAATAACGTAAGTCGTGAGAAGTCGTGAAAATCTAGCCCCCTGGTGACGTCACTTTTGGGGAACCTTTTTTTGGTGGGTGGACCCGGACCCTACTCGTCGAGCGCTTTCCGATGACACCTCTTTGTTTTCGTGCGATGCTTAGTTTGGATTTTAGAAGGGGTCTTCAACCGCCCCCCCAGAGACGGGGTGTGAGGACTTGCCCGGAAAGACGCCGCGGGCAAATGCCAAAAAATAGCAGACAAATACAAATTGAAGAAAAAACCTAACTAAACCTAGCTCCTTTGTTTGCTTTATGAACACATGCGTGTGAAACCTGTCTCGTGCATACGCTAAAGCACAATACTGGTAAACAAATATTTGATAAATTTCAGTAGGCCCAATGAGTAGCGTTTCAAAGTGCGTCCTTGGGTCTCAGTTGTGCATTTTATGTTAAGTGTCTGGGTTGACGAAGCTTGATATAAAGTATATATTCAGAGCAGGGGAGGGCCAGTTCAAAATACATTGATATGGAATGTTGCATGCAGGCACAGAGCATGTTGTTTAAAACATAATCTGTCAAAGCTTAAGTTAAAACATATTTATTGTTATGAAGCATATTAGCCCCTCCCGTCTCGGGGGTCTTCAACAGGCCCCCTCAGGTTTTTTTCGCGGGCAGCGGACGAACGACGCGCGGCAGCGCGCCCAAATTTGGCATACATCAATTTGATGGATGCCACATCAATAATGTGGCATCCCACATCAATTTGACATGCTGATTCAAAATTTTAAGTCAGGTCATCTAGGGTCAACGAGTTAGTCAAGGTCAAGTGAGGTCACCTCCAAAAAAGTTCAACCAGTCGTCACGCTTAGCGGATACAGATATTTTAATGAAACTTTCAGCGTTTGCTTATCTTTATAGATGCAACAAAACGTACGAGTTTAATTTTTATCATATTTTCGTTTTGACTACATTTAAATTTTGCGTATTTGACATATTGCAGCTAAAATACAGGATTCTGGCTAGAATAAGCATTTTTTATTAGGGCAAGTTGACTTCCAACAACGTTTCGCGGTCTGCTTTACCCAATAGAAAGTGAAAATTAAAGAAAACTTGAAAACTCAAACTTTTGACATTTCCAAAAAAATCCAATTTTGATTTTTGGGCGGCCGAAAAAAATTATAGCCCTGGTCGATTTCGCTGTCCTTCTCTCATTCCAACTAAACTTTTTTCTTTCTTTCATATATCCCCTAAATGAACTCTCCAGAGTAAAAAAACATAATGTAAGTCATGAAAAGTCGTGAAAATCTAGCCCCCTGGTGACGTCACTTTTGGGATTTTGTTTTCGGGGGTGGACCCGAACTCTACTCATCGAGCGCTTTCGGATGACACCTCTTTCGTTTTCGTGCGATGCTTAGTTTGGATTTTAGAGGGGGATCTTCAACCGCCACCCCCCCCCTGAGACGGGGTGTGAGGATTTGGCCGGAAAGACGGCGCGGGTTAATACACCTGTACAAACCAATAAACCCATAGGCTGGGAAGGTCATTTGATTCCTAATTGTATGGTACATATCTTTTCATCAGAAAACTGCCATACCATGCTGCCCCTGGCTGCAAGATATATGATAAGTGCATATGACAGTTGATATCATAAGATAAGAACACATGACGAATGGAATGTTCAGCAGACATTTTAATCTGCATCGGTTTCCAAAGGATAAGACTCTGGACAGGTTTGGTGCGAAAAAGTCAAAGGAGCCGATACCCTGTCACAAGTTAACCCGCGCCAACTTTCCGGTCAAATCCTCACACCCCGTCTCGGGGGGAGGGACGATTGAAGACTCCCTCTAAAATCCAAACTAAGCATCGCACGAAAACGAAAGAGGTGTCATCGGAAAGCGCTCGATGAGTATGGTCCGGGTCCGTCCTCCAAATCAATTTCCACCTAAAAGTGACGTTATCAGGGGGGCTAGATTTTCACGACTTATCACGACTTACATTATGTTTTTGAGTCTGGAGAGTTCATTTTCGGGATGTATGAAAAAACAAAATTTATTTGGAATGAGAAAAGACAGCGAAATCGACCAGGGCTACGATTCCCCCCCAAAAAAAAAAAATTGTACTTTTATTTTTTTTTTTTTAATTTAAAAATTATGAGTTTTCAAGTTTTCTTTAATTCTCCAATGGGTAGAGCAGACAGAGAAACGTTGTTGGAAATCAACTTGCCCTAACAAAAAATGCTTACTTTAGCCAGAATATTGTATTTGAACTGCAATTTGGCAAGTACGCAAAATTTATGTCGTCCAAAACGAGAAAAAAATTAAAAATTTCACTCATACGTTTTGTTACATCCGTAAAGATAAGCAAACGATGAAAGTTTCATTAAACTATTTGAATCCGTTAAAGCGTGACGACTGGTTGAACTTTTTTGGAGGTGACCTTGACTAACTCGTTGACCCTAGATGACCTGACCTAAAAATATTGAATCAGCATGTCAAATTGATGTGGGAAAAGGTATGCCAAATTTGGGCACGCTGTCCCACGACGTTCGTCCGCTATCCGCGAAAAACCTGAGGGGTGGCGGTTGAAGACCCCCGAGACGGGACGGGTTAAGGCCAATGTTAGCCTTGGATGTGGAGCTTGTTGCTTTTTGTTTGAAGCTTGTTTTGACCCTATGGCTAAGCGACGCCCCAACAGCTGACACTATTTTCCAGCCTGACTGGACAGGCCTTGGTTTGGACCCACAAAGTGAATCACTGTTTCGATACGTCTGAACTTGCTGCGCCGGGGTAATCGTGGCAGCAGCAGAGGATGATACAAGATGCAGCCTGAAAATTCACATTTTAGGTGAATATAATAATTCATCCGTAGACTAAATTTCCTTCAGCTTCCCACAACGAACATGTGAGCAGTCATGGTTACTGCTCCTGACAACTAATTCTCCATCCAGATGACAAGTGAAATGCACACATAAACACATACGCACATACGCACATACACACATATATATACTTACATAAATATATGTACAAATATACATATATATATATATATATATATATATATATATATATATATATATATATATATATATATATATATATATATATATATATATATATATATATATACATATATATATATATATATATATATATATATATATATATATATATATATATATGTATGGATATGCATTTGCCTCGTCAGTATCTTCTTACAATCATCTACTGTTGTCAAACGACCTCTCGTTCAGCCGCACAGTTTGTGGGAATATATCTTAAGGACACTGGAGGGCAGGCAGCACAAGAGGCGACTCTGGCAGCCTCGGTACACGAGATGTAGGGACTATGTGTGGGGGACTTGTCCCAGATCCGAAAATACATTACTTGCATCCCATTCCGAAGTCCTCTTAGTGAGGGAGCGATCGGTGCGACGCTCCTTTCAAGGAGGTGTACGGTGGAAATGTTGGGATAGGACGCTCTCTCTTAACCCGTCATCTAACACAGGACCGCCTTGAGGAGTTTTTCTTTATCGGACTGGTTCGAGGCGGTGCATGACAACCACAACCGCACGCCAGCGGAAGCCAAACCCCGTCTCTGACTTGGGAGCATTCTGACGCTGATGCGCTGCGGTGCGAGCCCACTGGGCTGTGACAGCACAGCCATCACCACCGCTGACCCGGCCTCTCGAGTGGCCACTGCGGCCACCGAAGTCGCCGACCGAACAGCTGCCCCCAAGGCTGCCTCCGCCGTGGCTGGCGGCGACGAGACCATCTCCACCGCAGACATCATGGGCGTGTCCAGGTAGGTGATGGGGGCACATTTCCTCGGAGGGGCGGGTTCGGCATCCGTTTATAGGACAACTTCGGTGAGCGGGGAGGAGCCTGAGGAGCACGTGAGCATACCCAAGAGGATTTTTTTGTCTCAGAGGGTCGCCTTTTCCCCTACAGGCCTTCAGCCAACTCGGAGTACCGTGAAAATATGTCACCTTCATAAGGAGTCTTGGCCCAAGAGAAACCATGCTCGCCAATTGCGTTTAGTATTACGCGTATTGGGGGTGGATTCATAAATTGCTATGGAGACACTTTGTCTTAGGAGAGGCGCCATTTCTTCGGAGGGATACCGTCGGCCGGAAAATTCGTCCGGGGTGAGAGTACTCGAGCTCACTGAAGTGGCGTATTCTCCCAGATGGGTCGCCTCTGGAAAAAAAGTTTGTGCACCCGAGCACAGTGAATGGACGCATTTTCCATACAAGAGGCGTATCTGGCTGAACATTTAGAGCAGTGTGCATTCCATCACACGGAAAGGGCCACTTTTTCTTTTAGAGGGGCGCATCGAAATTAATATTTCGACCATGGTGCACTCCAGCACACTGGAAGGGACTATTTTTATCTCAGAGATGCGCATCTGGCTGACAAATATAACTAGAGTGCACTCAAGCCTTCTCAGAGGGGTGCCAATTTTCACGGGACCACGTACCCCAAATGCCCCCACCCTGTTCCCACCATTGACGCCTATGGATTTACACACACTGGGTAAAGCCAGGGAAGGAGACGATCGTCCCCCTCGATGATTTCGTCTGGCTACGTGCCTGTACCCTGACCTGACAGCATGTTGACGCCTCCAAAAGCTCTATATCCACGCTACATAGCACAATCCCAGCTCCGTAATTGAGCAGAATCCCGTTACTTCATTCATACTTTGCTCTCCAAATACCATTTTCCCTTCATAGGTGGTATTGGACTGCGCAAGATTATCTTTTAGAATGTATGTACAATACGTATGAGTGAAACAATATTAAATATGGTCAATTTCTGCATAGAAAATGCGCATCTCTTTCAAATATGGAATGGTTTTATCAGAAAAACGTTTCATTTTGGCGCTTGGCTTCTCAAAAAGTGACGTCTCTCCATTACGATAACCGACACTTTTACGATGGCCCCTGGCCGACACTAACAGACACTCTTGACGATGGCCCCTGGCCGAAACGTTGAGTAATATAGCATAATCCCGAACGTTTCTTTTGATGTAAACTCAACATCTCCTGGTATATTGAAGGTCGTACATTTCTTCCCACGCAATGTCGAAAAACTCCATTCCGCTGTGACGTTCTGTTGCCAAAGCGGTTCGGTAGAGACCGTGTGGAAATACACGTTCCATGAGGAAAAACCTTTTGGTGACGTCCTGCGGGCTTGAAGGGAAATTTAGATTTACCTTCTAATTAGGGTATCTTGGTATCTTTGCTCCGTCGAATGGTTCCGCATCTTGGGCTCCGCCCTCGGTGACCGCCCACGCGAATGATAAAAATCGAGAGCCCAGGAAAGTGCGGCTAGATGTGGCGCTGGGTGTGCCGGGTGCGTGGCATGCTTGCTTTTCGTCGGGTATCGGGTATTTCATCATAAATCACCGGCCCACGATCTGGGAGGTACTTTCAAAGTGGAATTAAGAACAGCGGGCGTGGTTTTCGACGGGTAGTGCAGGAGCGGACAGATCGGAATTGTGTAAAGGTAAGTCGTCCCAAGGGTTGAAAAGGCCATAGGTAGGCCATACCAATTTAAAGAGCTTTTTAGATGCTCGCTTACAGGGATCTTTTTTGGCTGCACTGACAGCTGAATTTTCCACATTTTGATCATGGTGCTCTGAGTGGGTATTCAGCGCTTTAATGTGGACATTGCAAATGTCCCTGCTATAGACATGCAACGCCATTCTAGAATGTGAGTGCATCCACTTGTGTTGTTTTGGGAGAAGCTTCCCCTCATGATGCACTCAAGCTTACCTCTGCAAGCTTTTCTATCATTTTTTTTTGTGTGTGACTGTTCCTACTGTTGTTTATTAAAAAAAAGTATTTCAGGCATTACTTACATGTACATTGCTGGTGCCATCCACCACCAGCCTTATGGGCACTGTATGACCAAAGCAGTTTATGCACCCCTAAGCCAAAATAACCAACCAACCACTACCAGCCTTGCTGCACCCTGACCTGCTGATGCTGCACCAGCAGCAAGGTGGGTAGGTAGGTAGGTAGGTATGTACCTACCTATCTACCTACTGGTAATCTTCAAGTATTACCCCTCACACTTTATATCAACAGTGCATTTGAGTCACCATCAGTTGACTGCCAGTCAGCTGTTAGTAGTATCACTCAAATGTACAGATGCACCTCCAGCTGGGTGAAATGAATAACCTTACTGTGTCACTAGGAATATTTCTAAGGAGGTGAAAACCTAACCTAACCTAACCAAATGTAATCCTTATAAATATTTCTGGTGACACATTTGGGTCAAGGGACAAGTAGTCTAGGGGTAAATTGCTTATCTCAATTGAAAGGCTGTGGGATTGAGTCTCACCTGTCACTACTCTTTGCCCATGACCAATCAGCAAGAGAGATTGGAGATGCTACTTGACTCAACAGTTAATGTGTCATAAAACCAATAACCAACCAACGAACCCTTGGTTCATTCAGTGCACACAGCTGAGGGTATGTCTTGGTACATTTGAATGATGTCATCCACAGTTGACTGGCAGTCAGCTGATGATGGCTTGGAAACATTATTGAGAAAGGAATTGTGAGGGGCAATACATGAAGAATACTGTGCCTACCTACCTAGGTATTTACCTACCTACTTGCCCAGTACGAACAAGATCTTGTTGAATGTGCCTGACCTGTGGACTTTTGGAGCAGTTTCTCAAATTGAAATGGATTCTTTGGTCCATTAACTTAAACATTATTCAGCCCTTCCAATGTTAATGTCTTTCAAGCCTTACCTACTTTCTGCTCCACTTTTGTTATATGTGAAGTAGGTGTGTACCTACCTACTAACAACTTTTAGGTTTGTAGGTACCTATGTGTTCAAGGATGATGTCCAAATGTAGTATTGGTGCATAAGTAACTGTAAGTATCTTCATACATTGGAAAACATGTATTAGTTGGAATTATAAGCTTGCATTACATAGTTTTACAATACCATGTCTGGAAAATCACAGAACCAGTATATTCTCTTTCTAAATTTCCACTTGCCATCAACAGAACAACAGGATGATGGCTGTCACATAATTATTGATTAATTTCACACCACTCCATATGTATTCCAATTTGATGTTTTTTGACAGTTTAGTGTACAATATATTTTAATGGATTAATTGAATTACATTGATAAAGTGGTATATTTTCAGTTATAGGTAATTGCAACAAAAATGTTTTAGTTTTTTAAATCTGATACTTATGAATTTGATTAAGATATTCAACTGTTTTTTTCATCCAATTCTTCCTTTCTAGTTGGCTGCTGTCAGCACAGTTGACTTCATAACCATTCCATGGCATTATAGGCATGACACAAATGGAATGTGCTGTGATATCCACAGTATTTTATGACTTAACACTGCAAGAACTTGACATAGCTTAATATGATGGTCTGGGCTGTGACCCATTCATTTCTTTCTCTCTCATGTTGTCAGACTGACCAGTACACAGCTCATGCTACATGTTTTTAAAGCTTTTATGCTTTGAGAGTAAAGTTGCAAATCTCCCAGCCCTGAAATTCATTCAGGAGCAAATACCATCTGCCATGCTGTAGCAAACACCTGGACTGCACATTCTAAACAATGCAGTGGTTCTGACAAACCCTATGCTTCCATGCTTGCCTGAAAAGTAAGCTGAACAATTAAGTGAGGCACTGAAGTATTGTGGAAGTCATTTTTACACTGATATGCATAGGTTGCTCAATTTTACTTGCCTGCTGACATGCTTGCTTCAATTCAGTCTTCAGTAACTGCATATAATATATAAATAGTGAATCAATATTGTAACACAATCTAACCCAGGCTGATCCCTTGCAACATAGTACACATAATATAGAATAGTCTAACATAACTGGAAGAACCAATATCCCCCCAAAACAAACCTCTCTGACACCATCAAACCTTAGCAACATCATATGAGCACCAAATGACCTTGTAGTTGGTGTGCCCTTAAGCCAAATAATGAAATCACAATATCCATAGTGTTGTTGGTGTTAATATCATTGCAAAGAACTTCCAGACTTCATCAAAGTATCCTGCCTCCTGTGATTACAGGCATTCTGTGCCAGGAATGAGTATGGAATTAAGCCAGAAACAAGGTTTTTGAAGTGAATGTTGAATCAATTGCAAGAAGCATTTATTTAGTTTTTCTTAATTGCATATGTGACATCAGATATGGCATTTTGGATAAAGCAGCTACACAGGAAATGTTCTATTATGTAATTCTTTGCTTATTTATAAGCAGTCATTTGTTCAGAAAATGAGTGGGCTTGCGAGGAGCATTTCCATGACCATTGGCGAGGAAATCATGATTGCATGCAGGATTCCGAATCTGGATTTTGTGGGATGTCCCGGATTTGCTGACAGTTGCGGCGCCTGTGCGACATTTCCTTTCAATACTCAAAAACGCATGCCACATCGGCGTGGGCAGCGTAGTTGCATGAGAGACTCGAAGAGGGAAATAAAACGTGAGATTACGAAATAAATATCGTCATGAAGTAAAACATTCCTGTAGAAGATATATTCCATTCATTAAACTGTTCGTAAAACTAGACATTTGATGTTCGTAGCAGGAAGCAGGAAGAAGACGCTGAATGAATGCTACAATATGCTTCCAACTCATAGGAAATCCAGATTTCCTCAGGAAATCATCTTTCTAAGCCGGATTCGGAAATCCAATCCAGTTAGCTGATGAAGGCGTTTCCATGACTTCGGAAATCCGGATTGGTAAGGAAATCTGGATTTGCTGGTGTCATGGAAACGGGGCTCGCGTGCAGGAGCGAGGGTCCGCATCTCGCAGAGGCTGTTGCGCATCCGGTCGGTGCTTCTGATCGCTGTGTGACAGCTAGCTTGATAACGGTGATGATAACAGTGACCTCCGGAGCAATGTGTCCACAGGCCGACAGTCATCATTGCTGGTGGCTGCCTGTCGTGCAACCCACGTGTTGGCGGTAATGGTGACGTTCATCTCTGGTGCTGCTGGTGATGTGGGGACAGTGTCCTAAAGTTGCTTCACCATTAACTGTGTGGATGAATGAAGAAGTTGCTTGGGAATAGTGAAAGATTGGAAGAAAATAAAGGATTGCCACTTAAGGATTAAAAAGCGGGATGCCTTTCGCTTCAGTCATGCATTTTGCATTATTTATGCATTATTTAGCAGTTGTGTGCATGACTGCGCATACATTATGTGGCAAAATGGTAAAAGCTCAAGACGAGGATGACATACCACAAGTCCATTAACTGTGCATTTCCAGGCCACGTGGTGAATTATTTTACACTGTGTGGGGAACAGTCTGTCCGAAGTCGGACAATGTTCCCGACATTGTCCGACGAAATGATCTGATGAAAGAAACACTGGAACAGTGTTTGCGTTCCAAAACTGCCTTTCTCTTTTTTATTCATTTTTTTTTCGGGTAAAATGCATCTTCCCCACTCGCCCAAGCATGTGCATCATACAGATCCTTCACAAGTGGATAGTGCGGAGAGTCGAGGCGAGTTTGGCTGCGGTGAGTTTGGCAGTCATCGTAGGTGTTGACGGCGGGTCGGCGACCTGGCGATGCTCCTATCTAATCCGAGAGGATCGGTGTCCGATTGGCGACTGTTATCTCGTCCCGCGGTCTCTCGTACTACGTCGCGGCGCCTGACTACCGACCAGTACACAAGTTACTGTGTACCGAGCGGACTCTTCCTCGGTGTCCGGATTGTAGTCGCACACCAGGCAGGTTCACCTCCGGAATGTGCGATTTACAGGACAGCGTGCGTGCTGATCTGGTGTTGACACCTCCCTTCCGTGTGTGTATGGGTGTGTGGTTGTTGCATTGCTTAGCCTTGACACCGCCAGCGCCCTTTCGTGTGCGTTCGGTGTGTGGTTGTTGCATCACTTACGTTGACACTGCGGCCGCCCTTCCGTCTATTTCCAGGTGTGTGGCTTTTCCATTACTGAACATTGGCATCACAACCGCCGTTTCGTCTATTTTCGGGTGTATACTTGCTACATTACTTAACCTTGACACCGCGATGACCCTATCGTCTGTTACTTGGTTGGTTATTGGTTTTACGACGCGTCGACCGTTGAATCATATAGCGTCGCCAATCTCTCACGCCGATTGGTCGCGGGCGAAGAGTGGCGACAGGTGAGACTCGAACCAACGATCTTTCGATTGTGAGACGAGCCTATCGTCTGTTACTGGTGTGTGGTTGTTCCATTGGCGCCCTTTAGTCTATTTTCGGGTGTGTAGTTGTATTACTTACTTTGACACTGATATTGTCCCTTCATCTATCCTGATGTGTGGTTCCAATAAATGAATAGCATAGGAAGACACACTATTGCAAATTATGCAAAATTCCTTGTAGCGATTAAACGATCCAGGAGTATGTTTTAATCGTCGTCTTCGTACCAGATGCAGTAGCCTGTTCTATTTAGCTCCATGCACATTTATAGGTATTCCAATATGTGGCTGTCCTTGGTGGGCTGTCCATAAATCTTGACTACCAATACTATGGTGCCTCGGGAGTAAAACAAGAGGTGTCATGGAACGTGAGCACACAATCAATGCAATTTGCTTCTTTTTTTCTGATAGACCAACACTAGTTAGTGAGAAATGCGATGCTGAAGATCTGTGGACAGATAGAAAGCTAGTAAAGCACAACATTCCTAACGTCACAAGATGAAAGTGCTAGGGAGAGCATTTCATTGATGAAAGCAGACTCGTGCAGATAAAACTCGTCCAAAATATACAAACCTCTGCAGCACAAATACCGCGGAAATTCAGTATACAATCCTCTGCACATGTTCTATGCTGGGGAATATTTTGCAAATCATATTGTTCCAGGTTTTTGGCGCATAGTATGCAATGGCATGCATTGTCACAGTAAACAGTATTAGGAAATGCTGAATTGTTTTCCATTATTAGAGGACGGAAACAAATGGTAGTGTTCAGTGGACATCTGAATGGGAGGATCCTCTGTGGAATGTCACAAATGCCCTGTTGGGGTCCATTTCTCTTTATAATATTTGGGAATAACATTGAGGTGGGACTGAGGAATATGGTGTTCAGATTTTCTGCCGACATCAAGCTGGTATGAGTGGCTAACAGTAGTTATCAGCTTAACAATATTCAACAAAACATGGAGGACCTAAAAGTGGGCTAATCAACCGGAAATGTCTTTAACTATGTAAAGTGTAAGGTTTGCATCTGAGATCTGGAGGTGAGACATTTATATATGCAATGAGAAGCTGGAAACTGGATGTTATTGAAGACTTAGGTATGCTAGTTTCAAATGACTGAGACGGAAAAAAATACACATAGGTTAGGAACAGGGCAATCAGAATGCTCGGAATCGATAATAGGAGTATGAGGTATAAGAGCAAGGAAGTCATGGAGGATGTGTACTTAGCCCATATGCGACCAATTGGTAGTTTTCTGTACGGGCATGGACTCATCAGTGACCTCAGTAACCTATAATATGGAGAATGGCTTATGGCATTATATATGGACTCACTCAAGTGCAGGAGATTAAGGGGTGTTATGATTGGAATTGGTTACAATCGTTAACAGGTTAGATACTTTCTATTTTAATGATGCTCTTCTATATAGGTTATGACACGGGGGTCATAAATTCAGGTTGGACGAGTCGTATTGTAGGTCGGTTTAGCGCCAACAGGTCTCCAGTCTAAGGATGGTTATTGTTTTGGGGGAGTCCTGCATTGAATGCATTTATTAATAAGGTGAGCATATATTGGGGCATCTTGTTTTGAGTTCCAATTATTGGCAGCTGGGGGTACAATTTATGCTAGTAGGTGCACACTTCAGGCCTCTAAGCATTCATCGATGGAGTTTTGGTGAGACACTACCCACGCATGTGTTACGGCGTTATGCAGTGAAAAGGGTTATATACATATTGGTATGTGTGTAAAAAGTCGGAGGATAGCTTCATTGGGAATTGTGGTGCGGCACTGGATGTGGTGATTAGTATATTTTTGCCCAGGCTTATAGTTTATTCCCGTCAAATGCTTAAGCAGATGGAACCATGTGGCTTTTATGTCTGAGCACGCGAGTCCTGTAAAACACACATAAATTAACTTCAGTTCAGATGTTGCATGGGGCTGTTCAAAATTGCATATATTTTCATCCTGTTGTTTTCTTCCATTGCGGGTTTCGTAGGCTTTCGTCTCTTATTTGGTTTCACGTGTTTAACTCGATGATTTGAACAGCCTGGTAGTTGGCAGTGGTCACCTTGCTTTGCCATTCGATTCGACGAGAAGGCTATTTTACACCGCTTATTGGATGAGCGCCCAGGTGTCCCCCACGACCTAATCCCACGTAACTATGTCATGGTTAGAACATTGACTGGCAACTTGGTACCTTGATAGATAGACTGATATAGTAGCTTGTGAAGGTTCCTGTTATTTGCCAGGTCAGCTGGCAAGCCCCCCCTGGGGCCAGCAAGGGCTAAACAGCCGATGACCCTGTGGAATGTGGGATCCGGTTGGCAGCCAGTTCGCGTACTCTCCTGGTTAGATAGTGAGGGCTGGGGCGGCTCTGTGCCCGAGCCCATCTCATAGCGAACTGAACACTTCTGCGCGGAGACGTAACAACACTGCCGATACAACACCGCACGCCTGCGGAGACGTAACAACACGCCGATCAACACCGACGCCGGGGCGTAACAACACTGCCGATACAACACCGCACGCCCGCGAGACGTAACAACACTGCCGATACAAACCGCACGCCCGCGGAGACGTAACAACATGCCGATACAACACCGCACGCCCGCGGAGACGTAACAACACTGCCGATACAACACCGCACGCCCGCGGAGACGTAACAACACTGCCGATACAACACCGCACGCCTGCGGAGACGTAACAACACTGCCGATACAACACCGCACGCCTGCCGATCTAGTTGATGACCGATGCCGGGTTAACAAAGGTGCCGTCCTAATGTTCCGCTGCAGGCGTGCCGTCCTAGTGTTCCGCTGCAGGCGTGCCGTCCTAGTGTTCCACTACAGGCGTGCCGTCCTAGTGTTCCACTACAGGCGTGCCGTCCTAGTGTTCCACTACAGGCGTGCCGTCCTAGTGTTCGCTGCAGGCGTGCCGTCCTAGTGTTCCGCTGCAGGCGTGCCGTCCTAGTGTTCCACTACAGGCGTGCCGTCCTAGTGTTCCGCTGCAGGCGTGCCGTCCTAGTGTTCCGCTGCAGGCGTGCCGTCCTAGTGTTCCGCTGCAGGCGTGCCGTCCTAGTGTTCCACTACAGGCGTGCCGTCCTAGTGTTCCGCTGAGGCGTGCCGTCCTAGTGTTCCACTACAGGCGTGCCGTCCTGGTGTTCCACTACAGGCGTGCCGTCCTAGTGTTCCGCTGCAGGGGTGCGTCCTAGTGTTCCGCTGCAGGCGTGCCGTCCTAGTGTTCCGCTGCAGGCGTGCCGACCTAGTGTTCCGCTGCAGGCGTGCCGTCCCAGTGTTCCACTACAGGCGTGTCGTCCTAGTGTTCCGCTGCAGGCGTGCCGTCCTAGTGTTCCGCTGCAGGCGTGCCGTCCTAGTGTTCCGCTGAGGCGTGCCGTCCTAGTGTTCCACTACAGGCGTGCCGTCCTAGTGTTCCACTACAGGCGTGCCGTCCTAGTGTTCCGCTGTAGGCGTGCCGTCCTAGTGTTCCACTACAGGCGTGCCGTCCTAGTGTTCCACTACAGGCGTGCCGTCCTAGTGTTCCGCTGCAGGCGTGCCGTCCTAGTGTTCCGCTGCAGGCGTGCCGTCCTAGTGTTCCGCTGCAGGCGTGCCGTCCTAGTGTTCCGCTGCAGGCGTGCCGTCCCAGTGTTCCACTACAGGCGTGCCGTCCTAGTGTTCCGCTGCAGGCGTGCCGCTAGTGTTCCGCGCAGGCGTGCCGTCCTAGTGTTCCGCTGAGGCGTGCCGTCCTAGTGTTCCTAGGCGTGCCGTCCTAGTGTTCCACTACAGGCGTGCCGTCCTAGTGTTCCGCTGCAGGCGTGCCGTCCTAGTGTTCCACTACAGGCGTGCCGTCCTAGTGTTCCGCGCAGGCGTGCCGTCCTAGTGTTCCGCAGGCGTGCCGTCCTAGTGTTCCGCTGCAGGCGTGCCGTCCTAGTGTTCCGCTGCAGGCGTGCCGTCCTAGTGTTCCGCTGCAGGCGTGCCGTCCTGGTGTTCCACTACAGGCGTGCCGTCCTAGTGTTCCACTACAGGCGTGCCGTCCTAGTGTTCCGCTGCAGGCGTGCCGTCCTAGTGTTCCGCTGCAGGCGTGCCGTCCTAGTGTTCCGCTGCAGGCGTGCCGTCCTAGTGTTCCACTACAGGCGTGCCGTCCTAGTGTTCCGCTGCAGGCGTGCCGTCCTAGTGTTCCACTACAGGCGTGCCGTCCTAGTGTTCCACTACAGGCGTGCCGTCCTAAGTGTCCGCTGCAGGCGTGCCGCCAGTGTTCCGCTGCAGGCGTGCCGTCCTCAGTGTTCCGCTGCAGGCGTGCCGTCCTAGTGTTCCGCTGCAGGCGTGCCGTCCTAGTGTTCCGCTGCAGGCGTGCCGTCCTAGTGTTCCGCTGCAGGCGTGCCGTCATAGTGTTCCGCTGCAGGCGTGCCGTCCTAGTGTTCCACTACAGGCGTGCCGTCCTACAGTGTTCCGCTGCAGGCGTGCCGTCCTAGTGTTCCGCTGCAGGCGTGCTGTCCTGCAGTGTTTGCCTGCAGACGTGCCGTCCTACAGTGTTCCGCTGCAGGCGTGCCGTCCTACAGTGTTCCGCTGCAGGCGTGCCGTCCTGCAGTGCTCTGCTACAGGCGTACAGGATGCCTGTCACCTTTCCTACCCATCCTCTCGGCCGCGTTTGGACGGCGTTGCGAGCACCAGGGTGCTGACGTCATCTCGCCTCCTGCGGAGCGGCATTCATTAGTGGCGAACGACGTAGGGTGACGTGGACCACCTGTCACGAGACGATCACGGACCAGACGAGCTAATCTTAAACGTTTGAGTCGAGACAAAACTGCACTCTTCTCACCCGTTGCATTCGACCAGGGGAATACGCGTACCCCTTAGTCGTAATAGGCTAATAAGATGTTTTAAGATGATGCCTTATGGGGCTGGAATGGTCACGTTGTCTTCTGAGCGGTGACACAACTGTCGCGTGCACCTGATAGCGGCGTGACGCGCCCTGAGGCATGTGACGCCGTGACGCCGTGGTGGGCGCGGTATTTGTGCTGTGGCCGGGGGCCGGTGTTGGCGCCACCCCAGCCGCGCTCCTGGCGGCGTTCCGCGCCACACTCTACAGTCGGCCTCTGCCGCCCGGTGGTGACGCGGTGGGCGCTGCCGCTGCCGCCTGCGCACAGTGCTCCAGTGCCGGCTGCTACCCGTGTGGCGGGGTTGGGCTAACTGGCGGCTGGGCTGGCAGTGGACGGTCCACAGGGGGACGTGCTGGTACCCGGCGTCAGAGTAAGCCACAGCTGTGCGCGGTCACTCCCGGCTGGGCACGACGGTGGACGGTCAACGGGGGGCGGGCTGGGGGTTGGGGTGCCCCCCCCCCCCCGGGGGGGGGGGGGGGGGGGGGGGCGGGGGGGGGGGGGGGGCCCGGGGGGGGGGGGGGGGGGGGGGGGGGGGCACCCACGGGCCGTCCCGGGGGGGGGGGGGGGGGGGCGGGGGCGACCAGCCTCCCCCCCCGCCGCCCCCCCCCCCCCCCCCCGCACCCCCCACCAAACACACCAACCCGCCCCTAAAAGGTTTTTATATATTATTTTTTTATAAATTTTTAAGGGAAGGAAAAAATGTTTTGTCGGCCCGGTTAGTGCGGATCCAAATCCCATGACGCCTCAGCACAGGCACACGCCGCCCCGCTGTGCGTCGGTCGCACGTTTCCGCCGTGATTCACACAGCTGTGTGACGTGATTTGCCGGCGGTCGCGCCCCTTTCCTCGCACTGGGAGAATTGCTGGCTGGCTGGCTGGCTGGGCACCCACGATCCGCCCACGCGGTTCCGATCTGGCACCGACAGCGGCGTCATCGGCTCGGTTGTCACGCCGACTCGTGAGCGAGCGAGCACAGCTGGTGGTGGTGCGAGCTGGCGACTCCGCAGATACTCGGCAGGCTGTCTGATACACAGCTGTCTGATACACAGCTGTCCAATACACAGCTGTCCGATACACAGCCGACAGCGGCTGTCTGATACGCAACCCACAGCGGCTGTCTGATACACAGCCGACAGCGGCTGTCTGATACACAGCCGACAGCGGCTGTCTGATACACAGCCGACAGCGACTGTCTGGTACACAGCCGACAGCGACTGCCTGATACACAGCCGACAGCGGCTGTCTGATACACGGCCGACAGCGACTTTCTGAGGTCTTCTGTGCATGCCGTTGGCATGGGTGACTTTTGAGGATGAACACGGGCGAACTGTCGGACGGCTGCTATGTGCGATTGCGTCTCAACTTCAGAAACTTTCACGAGGTTATTAACCATGCGTGATGCACATCAGCACGCCGGGCTACGTGTGGTTTTTACAGCTGGTTTTAGACAAACATTTGCTTTAAATGCCGTCTTATAACCGATATAAGACGGTATCCAATTTATTTAGAGGTCTGGTTATCCATCTTCCCCATTATGTATCTGCCTCCAGTTTATGGATGTGCTTTCCAGTAGTCTGTAGTCATCGACTACTGAAGCCTGACCATGCGACATCTTGTGACATGAGTAACCATGTTGGAACTGTGCTAATACTCGAATTGTTTCGGCGTGTTTGATTAATAGAGATCAGTGGTGGCTTATAGTTGGGCCTAGCTGGATTCGGCTCTGTTTACTGGTATAATTCGAGGGAAGCACGTGCTGGCAGGTGCCCCGGCACGCATTACCACCAGTGTGGCCGATACTGGCTGACGAGAGCCAGCGCCTAACCTCACCTGGCTGACGAGAGCCAGCGCCTAACCTCACATGTCTGACGAGAGCCAGCGCCTAACCTCACCTGTCTGACGAGAGCCAGCGCCTAACGTAACCTGGCTGACGAGAGCCAGCGCCTAACCTCACCTGGCTGACGAGAGCCAGCGCCTAACCTAACCTGGCTGACGAGAGCCAGCGCCTAACGTAACCTGGCTGGGCGCTAAATGACCAAACCTGGTCGATGCGCCATAAAACTCAAATAACTAACCAACCAACGTAACCTGGCTGACGGGAGCCAGCACTTAACATAACCTGGCCGACGGGAGCCAACATCTAAGCTAACCTGGCTGACAAGAGCCAGCACCTAACCTAACCTGGCTGACGAGATCTGGAACCGAACCTAACCTAACCTGGTTGATGAGAGCCCATCATCTAACCTAACCTGGCTGACGAGAGCCAGCACCTAACCTAGCCTGGCTGACAAGAGCCAGCACCTAACCTAACCTGGCTGACAAGAGCCAGACCCTAACCTAACCTGGCTGACAAGAGCCAGCACCTAACCTGACCTGGCTGACGAGAGCCAGACCCTAACCTAACTTTGCTGACGAGAGCCAGCACCTAACCTAGTCTGGCTGACTATACAGGTGCCTGAGGACGCGGTGTCATCGGTGTGGCCGATGCTGGCTGACGCACATTGTTCGCTCTGTTATGAGAAATCCGATGTCAAATGTAACCGTATACTCAAAGTTATTTCAAAACAGTCATGTGAGTATTAACTATAGAAAATTGACCGTATTTCGTCCACTTGGCTTGTTCACTTCAAGAACACACTTCAAGTCCGTGTACACATGCACTTACGCACACACACACACAAGTGCCACAAGGAGTAGCACAGTTGAAGTACACACAAGTGTGTATTTAAACTGAAGAAGCCCAATGGGCGATATATGTTCAATTGATGGTATTTAATAGTTGTATGATTACATCGAGGTAATGTTGACCATGCGATTACATTTGATATCTGATATCCAACAATGCTGCTTGCCGCATACTATAGCACTACGAATCATATCTTGCGGCTTTGCGGAGTGTATCATCGTCACCGTGAGCCGCAAATATCGACGGTGGTGGCGAGAGCGAGCCAACGCACGAAATATACCGTGAAGCACACCGCCCTCGCCCCACCCCACCAATTCCATACTCTACCATCAGAGCCTAGCTAGGCCTTGCCACCCGCTCCCATGTTGTTCTCCCCCCCCCGATCGGTGCTCCACCTTCCGTTGGTGTGCTGTCTGCCATTACTGCCGGAAGTTGTCTGATGTGGTCCACCACGGCCTACTTTACCACCCCGGCACCACACCCGGCCTGCATGATCATCTCTTCACCATCAGCATCCCCAGCTCTGCTGTTCGTGCACCGCGCCCCAACCCATGCCCCGCTCCACTGGTAGTGCCACGCCGCAACATCCGTGCCCCGCCCGCACCCTGTTCCCATAGCATGCCCATATCCAGCTTTATAAGTGCCGCGCTCGCACGGACACTCGCATGTAAGTCCGTGCCTGCTCCCGCTGCCACGCTCCACTATTTGTGTTGACCGTCAGCCACACCGCCCGTGTCTGCCGGTGCACCGTCTCCGCATCCGTTTCCTCCGTCTCCGTCTCCGTCTCCGTCTCCGTCTCCGTCTCCGTCTCCGTCTCCGTCTCCGTCTCCGTCTCCGTCTCCGTCTCCGTCTCCGTCTCCGTGTCTGAAGCCCAGGCGTCACGTCACGTGATGTCCGGACGAGCGTGACGTGACGTGACGTGACGTGACGTGACGTGACGTGACGTGTGCGTGGCAGCAGCTGCCGGCGGCCGGGATGTGTGCCGGCCGGGCGCGTGCTCTACCGCACGCAGTGACGGCGCGCGTCTGTGATTGCAGGTGTGCCGCGCAGCGCGGTGTTGCGGTCGGCGCCGGCAGTGCGGCGTTCGCGGAATACGTGGCGGCTCGGCTACCGGCCGGTGGATCGCCGGAGCGACCGGACCGGTTTTGGTCGGCCGGGCCGGCTGGGCGGCCGTGTGCAGTGTGTGGCGGTGAGGGCGCGCAGCCGGGCCGCCGGGGCCCGCGTGTGTGACCGTCACGGGGCGCGGCGACGATCGGCCCGTCTCGTTCTCACCTGTCTGCTGCCGCCGGCTCTGCTATGCCCACGGGCGGCTCCACGGATGTAGCATCCAAGGGAGTTGGGTCGCCCGGCAGCAAGCCGCAGCCGCCTGCCGCCGCCAAGTCGGACACTACCGTCACCGAGACAGCCAGTGGAAAGGCGATGGGGTCTCGCTGGAGCGGCGCGGCCGCCTCCGGCGGTAAGGCTCCGTCCACCGCCTCGGGCTCGTCCACTCACACGGCCTCGACGGTGCCGGCCGACAGTGTGGAGGCCAAGAGCAGTACCCTGCCAGCGCGGACGTCAGGTGTGGCCGGCTTCCTCCGACGTAAGCCGTCTGGAAAAACGGCCGCCCAGGCGTCCGGTCGGCGAGCGTCTGACGTGGCGGCGGCCGGCGGCAGTGCCGCAGAGAAGCCGGCCAAGAAGGGTGTGGGCAGCGCGCTGCGATCGTCGCTGTTCAAACGGAAGGGGAAGGCGTCCCCGGCCGCTGCTGCTGCTGCTGGTGGCGAGGACCGGCCAGCGGCGGGGGCGGCGGCGGACGCGATGGCCGAGAAGGAACGGCCGCCTAGTGGGCGTGGCTCCACGTCTCCGGCCAGAGCGCAGCAGCCGGCTTCTCGAGGCTCTCGGGATTCTACCGAAGCGGCGGCGCGCCGCAAAACGCCATCCCCTAGGGCTGGCAAGGCGCCCTCTCCGGCGCCGCGCAAGGCGCCATCACCGACGCCGCACAAAGCGCCCTCGCCGGCGCCCGCCGGTCACGATAACGCCGGACACGACAAGGGCCCAACGTCGTCTGCAGCAGCGGGCGTGGCTGGCAAGAAGTCGCCGGCCGGCGGCGACCGTTCCGCCCAAGCGCTGACGCCCGCCGCTAAGGAAGCACTGAAGAAGCACTGGTTCACTGACGGTCAACCACCGGTGGCGCCGGAGCCGGTATCGGGCCGCACGACGCGCTCCATGGCCGAGGTGAGGTCACGGCCCGACCGCTCAGGCGACGCAGTCGGTCCCCCAGCGAAGGTCAGCCGGGTCAGTGAAGTTGTAAGCAGCCTGAACGCCAAGGCAGGCGGAAAAGCTTCTCCCAAACCGCAGGCAGCCAGTCCTCCAAAATCGACGGGTGCTGGCAAGACGACAGAATCGGGGGACACGACTGACTTCATGGATTCAAAGTCAGCTTTGGAAACGGTCAGTACAGGCGCCGTGGAAGCGAAGCACAGTGCTAAGTCACGGACATCGCTGACAGGCGCGAGGACGTCAAAATCTTCGGGTAGTTCAGGCACAGAGCCGAAGTCCGATGGAAAAGGCGCTTCGGCAGATGGTGACCTTTCTGGTCTGATGAGTGCCATGGATGGATTCTCACCTGACGGATCAAAGGCTGGCAAACAGACCACAGATGCAAACAAAAAGGGAACAAACACACCAGATGATGTGGGGAAAAGCAAAATTGACCACGGAAATGCAAAGGAAATGAAGCCAGATCCAAGTCACAAGAATGGTACAAAACACGATCAAAAGTCGATGGAAGTGGAAAAGTCGACTCCAGATCAAGATAAATCGTTGCATGTGGTGTCAGGTGACACGAAAGCCGCGTGTGACGACAAAAAATCAACCGAGTCTACTCTGGACGGCATAGAATCGAACGTAGAATCGAAATTCGGCAAGACTGCGGCGTGGCGCCCGGGCGACGACGATGGTGGAGAGCTTGGTTTAGGCGGCATTTCACGGAAGGACCGCCAGGACCGCGAGGAGCGGCCCAGCGCTCCAAAATCAGACGTCGCCGACCTGGATTTCTTATCTTCTGTCATACAGAAATCGCCGAAGACTACGGACCCGCCGAAGCCTCCGAAAGCTTCGGAAAAGCCATCTGAGAAAGGCAAGTCCCAGGAGAAGGCTGTCGAAGAGGAAAAGGGACTGGGCGACCTGATGAACCTTGCCAAAGGCTTTGACATGTCCACATTGTCAAAATTCGAGCCGGTTACAGCAGAAGTTAAGCCGGCCGTGCAATCTACAGATATGGACAAGTTCCTTGACTTCATGAGCACCGAACCCGCGAAACCAGCCACCCCGCCTGCACTGGCGGCTGAAGAGATATCAGAGCCCTCGATTGCAGCCGTCAAGACGTGGCGCACCGGCGACGACGACGACGAGAAAATGACTGAGCTGAAGAACAAGAAGCGTGACCACGACGCTCCGTCGCAGCCGCCAGAGTGGGACATCGACGACCTGGTGACCGACGTGCTGTCTACAAAGCCAAAGGGACAAGCTGCTACCAGCACCGACAGTCAACAGGATGACAGTGACACCAGGCTGAAGGACACGGGTTTGTCGGCTTTTGACGATTTCTTAGCTGGCACTCTGTCTGAAAAAGCTTCCTCTGCTGATCGTGATGTGGAAAAGCCACCATCTAGCACAGCGAGCGTGAAAACGAAAGAGAACGTTCCCAGGAAGGTTGACGACGAAGGCTTCCATACATTCTTCGACAAATTGGAAAAATCGACGCCTCTGCTGTCTTCCGCAGCTTCTCACGAAGAGCACGTGGACGCCCCAAAGAAGGTCAGTAACGTGGACTCGGCACCAGGGTCCGCTCTTGTGGATGAGGGAGTGATGTCAGCGGTGGCGACTGCTTCGCTCACCACAGCGAAACCCGGCAATGGGCGGAAGCCTGCCTCCGACAAACACCTGGAGAAGCACGGCGATACTCGAGGCAGCTGTCCCGACCATGGGCATGGGGTAAGGGACGTCCTGTATGATGACAAAGATAAAACGGGCAGGAAGAACCCCGATTCGAAAAGTGACGGGAAACATCGAGAGCCAGCGGCGTTGGATGATCTCATCCAGCCAGTTAAAGCCTCGTCCATGTCCTCCGCACCACAGAGAGAAGAGGCTGCGGTGGCGCTTACGGCCGCATCCACTGAATCCGCCGAGAAGCCAACTGGCAAGAAAGCTACAGACAAACATATTGAAAAGCATGGCGACACAAGAGGTAGCTGTCCTGACCACGGACATGGGGTGAGAGACATCCTCTACGATGACAAGGATAAAACGGGCAGGAAGAGCTCTCCATCAAAGGGTGCTGGCAAGCCTCGAGAGCCTGCTGTATTGGATGACCTCATCCAGCCAGTGAAAGCTTCGTCCACATCATCGGCGCCTCACCCCGTTACTGGTGCTGAAGAGGCAGTGGTTGCGCTTACGGCAGCATCCACGGAATCCGCTGTGGGGCCCACCGATAAGAAGGCTACAGACAAACATGTTGAAAAGCATGGCGACACACGTGGTAGCTGTCCTGACCATGGACATGGGGTGAGAGACATCCTCTACGATGACAAGGATAAAACGGGCAGGAAGAGCTCTCCATCCAAGGGTACTGCCAAGCCTCGAGAGCCTGCTGTATTGGATGACCTCATCCAGCCAGTGAAAGCTTCGTCCACATCATCGGCGCCTCACCCCGTTACTGGTGCTGAAGAGGTAGTGGTTGCGCTTACAGCAGCATCCACGGAATCAGCTGTGGGTTCCACCGATAAAAAAGCTACAGACAAGCATATCGAAAAGCATGGCGACACAAGAGGTAGCTGTCCTGACCACGGACATGGGGTGAGAGACATCCTCTACGATGACAAGGATAAAACGGGCAGGAAGAGCTCTTCATCCAAGGCTACTGGCAAGCCTCGAGAGC
Source organism: Imbricaverruca yamaguchii (assembly GCA_034440575.1). Lineage (NCBI taxonomy): Eukaryota > Metazoa > Arthropoda > Thecostraca > Neoverrucidae > Imbricaverruca > Imbricaverruca yamaguchii. The sequence goes on from JAOTOL010001523.1 coordinate 1,441,856, forward strand.
CTGCTGTATTGGATGACCTCATCCAGCCAGTGAAAGCTTCGTCCACATCATCGGCGCCTCACCCCGTTACTGGTGCTGAAGAGGCAGTGGTTGCGGCTACGGCAGAACCCACGGAATCCGCTGTGAGGCCCACCGATAAGAAGGCTACAGACAAGCATATTGAAAAGCATGGCGACACACGTGGTAGCTGTCCTGATCACGGACATGGGGTGAGAGACATACTCTACGATGACAAGGATAAAACAGGCAGGAAGACCTCTCCATCCAAGGGTGTTGACAGGCCTCGAGAGCCCGCTGTATTGGATGACCTCATCCAGCCAGTGAAAGCTTCGTCCACATCATCGGCGCCTCACCCCGTTACTGGTGCTGAAGAGGCAGTGGTTGCGCTTACGGCAGCATCCACGGAATCAGCTGTGGGGCCCACCGATAAGAAAGCTACAGACAAGCATATTGAAAAGCATGGCGACACACGTGGTAGCTGTCCTGATCACGGACATGGGGTGAGAGACATACTCTACGATGATAGTGACAGGACTGGTACAAAGAAACCGACATCGAAAGACAGCAATGGGCATCGAGAGCCGGCTGTGCTGGATGATCTAATCCGACCAGTTAAAACTTCATCAACATCCTCCTCTCCACATAAAGAGGAGCTGGTGACCGCACAGACAACAGTATCCGTGGAGTCTGTACCGAAGGTCTCTGGAAAGGAAGCTACCGATAAACATGTTCATAAGCATGGTGACACACGAGGCAGTTGCCCTGACCACGGTCACGGCGTCAGGGATGTGTTGTACGACGACAGCGACAAAACGGGCCGCAGCGAGAAGGGCTCAGCGGCGAAGGGTGACAAGCCCCGAGAGCCGGCTGAACTTGACGACCTGATCCGGCCGACTCACGCTTCAGCGACGTCCAGCGCTGTCCCGCAGCAGCCGCCGGATGTCGACCAGGTCGCGTCCTCCTCGGCACACACCACCGCAGCTTCGCCACAGTCGGCGAAGGGGAAACAGACGAACAGCAAGCACGTGGAGAAGGAAGGCAACACTCGCGGCAGTGTCCCCGACCACGGCCACGGGCTGAGGGATGTGCTGTACGACAAAAGCGACAAGACTGGCGGTGGCAAGATGTCCGGCTCCAAGGGCGAAAGTAAACCTCGTCAGCCGGCCGATCTGGACGATTTGGTCGTGTCTACTCAGGCGTCCCACAGTGCGACGCAGCCGCCCCAGCAGGCCGCGCACCACCTGGCCGGCGCAGACGCGCCGCTGGTGGCAGCTGCGGCGAGCACGACGCAGACTGCGCCGCCCGCCGCCGCGGACCGCGCCCGCCACCGCGCCCGCCACCGCGCCCGCCACCGCGCCCGCCACCGCGCCCGCCACCGCGCCCGCCACCGCGCCCGCCACCGCGCCCGCCACCGCGCCCGCCACCGCGCCCGCCACCGCGCCCGCCACCGCGCCCGACAGAGATCCGCCCAAGAAGAGCGTCTCGCTGGCTGGCATGACCGATCCTGACGACGAGGATGAAGATGACGGCGAGGAGCTCAGGTCAGTTCGTCCCCGCCACGTCCGCCGGCCGTCTGCCGCTCCAATTGCACCACTGGCCCATTTGACCAACATTTTATTGGCACCCTTCGTCCCAAATAACAAACGATTATGCTGCCGTGGATATTCCCTAAGTACCTGTGTGTTTGACTATTACTGACGCTCAACAAACTCGATAACTAGCAAACAATGGTATGTTCTGGAAATGACCGTTCGGTGACTACAGTTTTTTTTCTCGTGAGAAGGACCCGGTGGGTTGGTACCGTCGTTGTATTGATCAGGCAGCATGTTCTGCCGTTGGACTGGAAGCAGTGGTGCTCCTGTTGTGGGCACCGCATCCTACCTTGATGGTGCGTTGCCATGACCCATACCGGCTGAACCAATTCGGTTCCGAGCTGATGGAATGGAGCTGCTTAAAGAGTTTGGCAGGGAAGATGTGGCCTTCTCGATCAACAAATCAGCCAAAATAAGCGCAATAATTGCCAGTTATTGTGAGATGGACCAAAAATGGTTGTTTGTGCCTTCTAGCGTGAAGAAGTTGTCATGTGGTTTTGAGGGCCGTCCTGCCATCTGAAAGAGGCCTGTTCCTTCCGAAAGCTCTCCCACGTACGACCGATGAAGGGGCCGGTGCTCTTGTCAGGCCGTCGTCGTGACGATGAAGATGGAGATGGACGCTGAAGGTGCTACTAGTCAATGTGTCGGTCGTTGTCGCCTGCGGCTGATCACTGGCACCAGCAGTTGCCACTGACAATGATCACCGGTCACGAGCACGGATCACTTCCACTGACGTTGGGCCACTGTCACGGTCACTGCTGCGCCAGCTGGGCACAAGTGGGCGTGCAACTCTGAGCTCTCCCGCTGTCACGGCCGCTACAGCCAATGACAGGCCGTGCTTTCTGTAGCTGAAGACTGGGAAAACATCGACGAGTCTTGACAGCTTCGTTCCAATGTGTTGCGCACTGTTTCAGTCTTAGCCCCTGTCCGTAAGTTGTGCATCCGCCTCCGGTGCCAGGCTGGTCGGAAACTAGCTGCACAGCTGGGAAGGTGGTGCTACTTTTATGCCTTGCATCTCCATCAAATGCCGCAGACCTTCATAAGTCACTGCCCCCCCCAGGATCAGTGAAGGAAAGAGGTGATGATATTGTCCATGTTGTACATCCTACCTTCCCCGTTACTACGACAATTATATCGATAATCGTAACGAAAACTATTTACGGAACCCATAGCCGTATTCATATCGAAAGAGTTTGATTTGTATAGCATGCGAACAACAAAAGCAAAAACATCTGCTTCTCTCACCATCCTATTTGTGTCAATTTCCATTATAGTGAGAAGCTTGTGCAATCTATTACTATGAACTTACGACCAGGAGTGGATCTTGGGAGGTGCAAAGGGTCTGAACCAGGTTGGTTCAGAATGTGTTGTGGTTTTGGTATGCTAATTAGATGAGAATTCATCCGAAAACTACTTGGAGGGTGCCCCATGTTTCACATACTTCACATGCTAACTGCAGAAACGGTTGTTGTCGCGAGCTTGCGTCATGACGCCTCCATATTAATATTCATTTATTTTGAACAACTTTGTGATTGAAGCATACGAACTCTCAATTGCCTTGTCAGCCATAGCTGTAATATCCTTGCCTCGGTCGGGAACGAGCAGTCTAGGGGTAAGTTGCACGTCTCAGAATCGCGAGAGTGTGGGTTCGAGGCTCACCTGCCGCTACTCTTCGCCAGCGACCAATCGGCGTGAGAGATTGGCGACGCGCATGACTCAACGGTCGACGTGTCGTAAAAACCAACAACCACCACCGGTCTTGCATTGGTGCTATTGCAGACGTGGGATGTGATTTCGGTTCCAGGTCGGTTGGTTATTTTGGCTCAGGGGCGCATCGACTGCTTCGGTCGTACAGCCGTTCCAATGCACAGGCGTTTTGAAGCCGGCGGCGGCGGCGGCGGTGCCGGCGCAACCCGAGAGCCGTCGTCTGGCGCCGCAGGGCGTGCTCGGCGGCAGTGCTGGCGTCGGCTGCCGATGTGTCGGCCCGGTGATGCGCTCAGCCAGCCGCCAGTGTGGTGAATCAGCGCCGACTCAGCGCCGATGGTGACGGAGCGGTGGGCACGGCCGGCGCCGCCGAAAGCGCACACCCCGAACGGGCCGGGCCGACACAGCGCCCTTGCCGTCACGGCACGACGAGGGCACACGTGCTTAAAACCTCGGGTCGCGGCTCGTCTGGCGTGGCCGCCACGGCCGGTGCGGCGCCGTGACGTTTGGCGTGCGAGCTTCCGCCGTGCCCAGGTCGTGGCGCTCGCTGACCAACTTTGGCTGGTGCAAGCCAAAGCCCCGACACATACCGTACATGTGCATAGGCAACCGGACAACCATGGGAGACTGGGTCTCTGGTCTGGTGTCTGGTTGGCCGTGACAGTGGCGCTTGCATGGCTGGCGAGGCGGTACTGTCAGCCGGTCCAGTTTGCAGACGTATAGTCAGTCTCGAATAGGGAACCTGTCGGACGCGTCTTCCTGATCTGACCATTGGATTGTCGCCGCCCTGGTGCTGTAGAGGGCTTCCAAGAGCAAGATAGTGCATGTCTTTCTTTTATGTTTTGTGTAGAACTCGCTATTGATAGACCTTGACATTGACCTCGCTATAGACCTTGAAGATATTGGCATATGGTTACGTAATGGCCACACAATAGAGTTCGTCACCGTACCCATGTACCCCGAACATTTCGTTTATCTAACTTGAATAGGAGCCGAGATCCTCGGGGGCGCATTCCGAGGTCCTAGGGCGCGTAATTTTCAAGTACCAGTCATTCTCTGGTACGGTCTCATGGGCGCGTACCAGAGAACAAAATAGTCGGAATTTTTGTTCACACAGCCTTATAAGACCGGGGTCCTATGCCAAGGGGAGCTTGAGTGAACCCTGACACCACCACCCGATCATCGAATTATAGTTCAACGCCATAATTGTGGCCTATAGTGCAACGTGCCGTCGATGTATAAATGAAGGGGAATATTAAAAAAAAAAAAAAAAAAAAAAATTGGAGGATTTTACGAAACTTTTTTGATGTACCAACACGGCCGACCCGGTGGCTCGTCCCCGGCCTTGTCGGGTCAGTTTCCAACTGACCCTTCCAGCTGGCAGCTAAGTACAAACGCATGAAGCGACTCGAACCCTGTCTTGCCAGGACAGGGGAGATAAGTGCAGGTCGGTGCTCGAACCAGCTAAGTTACCGGAGCGGCAGAAATGTGAGTGTCCGAACAGTTGTTTCAATAATTTCGGCAGTGTGACCGATACATTGGTATAAGTATGCGTAAATGATAAATTGTGCCCATTATAAGATACAGTAATGTAATTATGTACTTACAGTGTTATATACTGCAGTTATGTACTCCCACAACATTTATGTTTCCGAGGTCGGATCGAGTCAGTCGCTTGTGGTCTAGATTAGTGTGCCGGCGGATCGGTGTCACGTTCAATCTGATACGAACAACACTTGTGTTTGTATTTTGATGCCAGAGCTGTGGTTCTGACCCAGAACACGTGTAATAACTCGATAGATTATCAGTCAGCATACTACCTAGAGGAACCGAGTAGATCACAGCGGCCTTAAGAATTGGAACATTTTTAGGCATTCAACATTCAATCAGGCCATTATTAATCAGAACATTTTATGCATTTATTTAGATGAATATTCGCGTCTTCATTTCCGTGCTGCTCAATGCGCAGCTTTCAATAAACCAGGGGCTTCTGGCGGATCACGTGACCTGACTTCACGAGTTCATTTGGCCAAGTTCAAGTCGAATGGAGGGTATGATTAATCCAATATATGTTTGAATCTAGTGGGCTCACAAATATACGGGTTGATTTGTGGGCACGATGTTTTGTAATAGATCTATTGAGGCATTGAAGCCACCCTTGGGGAGTATCCTCAAAATGTGTGTATAATCTTTAAGCCGTTGCTCTGATTCGCGCCAAACTTTTACGGCTAGATTCGGACCCGAAGACCGCAGAATCTCATGTTCAGTTATATTATTATACAAGCATGTGGTTGTCAAATTGCCATTTTTGCCGGCCGGTTTGCCCTCGAATGCCTATGGTGTTGGCTAAATGATGTACCATGGTTGAAGCGTCCCAAAACACTAATTCCTGTGGTGTTATGGTGGTATGCATGTCTGTGAGAGTGACCTGCTTCGACATATCTGATAACTCAAGATGGCATCGTTATCTTTGGACGGCGTTCACACTGTTCTTGAGCATCCATGTATTGATATATCGCCAGAATATCACCTAGAATGAATACGTGGATAGATCATCAGTGCTGAACTATTTGAACTATCTGAGCTATTTTGGTGGTCTGTACTTCCATGTTTTTAAGAGCCAATATTTGGCGACAATGGTATTACTTTAAGCTACCAGTAAGTAAGGTTACTGGCGCAAAGCCAACTCTTGCGCTCACGAGTCCATACATCATATTTCACCATCACCGTACACTAACCAAACGCACGTGCTCATGGCTGGTGTGCGGGTGTGTGTGTGCACAGCCATCGACATTTCCTGTCGCTGTGTGGTGTCTCACTGTTGCCGCAAGTGCGGGCATGCTTCGTCCGTTCTCAGTCTGTAACGGCGTTCGCAGGCGGCTGATCGCGTCGACGGAAGCTCTCCAGGAGAAGCTGCACGCCTACGTCAGCCACGCGGACAGCAAACAGGTGAGCCAGCTGTTGGCTCGGCCACGGATGTGGACATCGTCCCAGCTTCTTCACCTGGGGACGAGTAGCCTAGGGGTAAGTTGCTCGTCTCACAATCGAGAGGTTGTGGGTTCGAGCCTCACCTGTCGCTACTCTTCGTCCGCGACCAATCGGCGTGAGAGATTGGCGACGCTACATGACTCAACGGTCGATGTATCGTAAAACCAATAACCAACCAACCAACCAGCTTCTTCACCTGAGAATCAAAAGGTCCAATGCGTAGACGGTGCTGAGTTAATTTTGCACTGCAGCTGGTGGATATCGAATGGGTGCATGTGGTAGCGATCACAGCCACCGAACTCTCTAGAATGGGTATAGATAACAATGGAACCGTTCGCTTTTGATGGGAGTCGTGCCGATTCTGTTTGCGGTCGGAAGAAAAGGAACCGATGCACTTAGCAGCTGCACACCGTTTCTGACTTGTTTGACGCCAGATAGTTCTCCGACGGCGAGATAGTTGTCAAACTTCAGTTAGTTTTCCGACGTCGGATAGTTGTCCAACGTCAGGTAGTTTTCCGACTTCAGATAGTTGTCTTTTGTCAGCTAGCTGTCGTCGAAGAGTTGCCTGTCGTCAGATGGTCGTCCGTCAGATGGTTGTAGTGTGGCGTCTCTTGTGTTGAGTGGCGAGGTGTCAGACTAACAGCACCCCATCGCCCACCTTTAACTAATCCAACCCTAAGTTCGATCTTCATCCGCCTAATCATCCAAGGTGTTTAGGTGTACCATATATCGTCAGGCCAACTGAGGCTGGCAGCTCCAGTTGGTTATCGTCAGACCAACGGGTGGCCGGGCAGCTCGGAGTTGGTCCAGGCTCCCGATAGGGTCCAGAGACTCCCGATATGGGAGCGGGTGACCGGGCAGATCGGAGTTGGTCCAGAGGCTCCCATATGGATCGGATGGCCGGGAGTCGGAGTTAGCAGGGGATATGGGATCGGATGGCCGGGCAGATCGGAGTTGGTCCAGGGACTCCCGGTATGGGAGCGGATGGCCGGGCAGTCGAAGTTGGTCCAGAGACTCCCGATATGGGAGCGGGTGGCCGGGCAGATCGGAGTTGGTCCAGGGACTCCCGGTATGGGAGCGGATGGCCGGGCAGCTCGGGGTAGGCCCTGGAACTTCTGATATGGGGACGGATGTCCGGGCAGCTCGGAGTGGGTCCTGGGCGCAGTATAACCACTGCAGTTGATGCGCCCTAAAACTCTAATAACTATCTAACTCGGACTCATCGCCGAGCGCAAGGGCTGGAGGGCAGTCTCTTGATGCAACTCCTTCGTCTTCCCCGAATGCGTCAGTCAGCCCTATGTCTACCACCTTGTCCCTGTGGTAATTGTCCCTACCTGGCAAAGGAAGTCCGAGTTCTCGTCCGGGATCAGCCGTGGAGGCGACGGTCGCTTCACATTCATAGCGTTTCCATTCTAGCCAGCGCCAGTCGGCGGTGCTGTCTGCGTAATCCGTTTGCCACCCGTAACCAACATTTTCATGCCTGCAGTTCTAAAACGAAACGACAGAGGGATCCGTTCAAGAATGGTCGACCTCGAAAGAGTTATGCCAGCACCGTCCAACGGTTGTATGCCTCCAAGAGACAAATCTACCACCACGTTCATCTCTCAAACTAAAAAAAGTACTCTGCTCTTAGAGAGAGCAGGGCAATGGGCACTATTGTACACGTGGGAGTACTTTTTGCGGTCAAACATATCGTCAGTAAGGGGTGTTGAGTATCTCTCCCTAATCCGTCGCTGCCACGGTGGGCTTCGCTCGGCACACAGTAGCTGTGTGCTCAGTATGTCTTCCTCCTGGACATTTGGTGTTGAGCTAGGATGTCTGATCTTCCACTTGGCGCCACCTGCTTTGCTCCTCGGTGACTTCAAGGCTCATCACGTATGGGGAGATGGGGTGATTTCACAACCCCCCTCGGTTGGTTAGTGGAAAGTTGTATTCTGGACGAATTCCTTCCCTTTTAAACACGAGTGCAGCCGACCACTTTACTATTCCTTCTGGATTGCATCTGCCACCGGCCTGCGTCTCGCAAGCCTTTTTCCAGCGCAGTGTCTAAATTGGTCAGCTTCCGACCACACACCGGTAGCGAGCGGTTCCTATTTGTATGCAATGCAATTGCAGCGTTGCGCTTTGGTCTGGTTCTCAACAATGGGATCTTGAGAAAGTGGACCGGGCGACGTTCGGGCACAATGTGGAAGCTCGTTTTCCAAGCGATCTTGGCGAAAATAGTCTTTCAGTGGAACAATTCATAGCTACGCTAGTGCACTCTACCGACTCCTGTATTTCACGAACTTCTGGTGCTCCGCGAGAACTCCGTGTGGTCAGCAGAATACCGTAACGCTACACATTCCGTTAACTTTCGGTGTTCCGCGAACACTCCGTTCCCTGATTGTAAGCAGAATATCGTGACTCCATAAGCAACAAAAATAGCGATCAGACGAGCCTAATTGCATTTCAAACGGTACTAATCATGGCGAACTGTATCATACGGAAAACAAAAAAAAATAATGGAAGGAATATGTAGCTGATAGTAACCGGTTTACCCCAACTGCCCAAGCATGATTCAGTGTCAAACGCATTGCGATCTAATATAACTCGGTTGCCCTGGCCGTACCACACGCGGCTAGTATGGACGTGACCCGCCCCGCCCGCCAGGTCACTCGGGAAATAGGCCGGCCCCCGCAGCCCGCAGTGAAGAGGGCAACTGCCACCTGCCAGAAAATTTCCCAACATGTCCTCTACTGCTCGAAATTCCGACACTGAACTACTCTGCGCCGAGAGTATCTGCACTACTCTGACTCACTACTCTCCACCGAGAAGAGAAATGGGTTCATTTGTTGTGGCGCTACCGAGCCAATGCAGAGTATGCGGAAATGAGTGAGGTGATACCGCTGCAAAGTGAACAGCCCAAAACACAGAACACGTGTTGTCCCACCTCCAGCCGTGAACTACATCGATAATTTCGTCCTTTGTCAACGCTAAGTGGCAGAGGAGCTAAAACACACAGATGAACAATAAACTGCACGCGATAAAACCACACCCCAAAGACTGGCATCTTTGGGGTGCCATTGCAGATCCAAAAGTGACGTGGTGATATGTAGACCGCGTATCGGTCAAACACGTGTCACACAGTAATATATTATCTGCGACAACGAGAGATCCCAGAGTTCCCGCTGTTTAGAAACCCTGACGGTGCGACATGCACTCTTCTCGTGCAAACACTTGTAACTCGTGTATCCATCTATGATTGACGTATTGTAGCTGTTAACACCCGGATGTGTAGCTGTACCGTGACCTACCCTGTAACTGTGTGTGCCGCCTGTCGTCTCGTTACAGTAGCTGTGGACACCTTGATGTGTAGATGTACCGTGACCTACCCTGTAACTGTGTGTGCCGCCTGTCGTCTCGTTACAGTAGCTGTGGACACCCTGATGTGTGGATGTACCGTGACCTACCCTGTAACTGTGTGTGTATGGGCGCTAAATGACTCGTTAAGTAGTCGGCGACACCTTGATGTGTAGATGTACCGTGCCAACCTATACCTATAACTGTGTGTGCCGCCTGTCGTCTCGTTACAGTAGCTGTGGACACCTTGATGTGTAGATGTACCGTGACCTACCCTGTAACTGTGTGTGCCGCCTGTCGTCTCGTTACAGTAGCTGTGAACACCTTGATGTGTAGATGTACCGTGACCTACCCTGTGACTGTGTGTGCCGCCTGTCGTCTCGTTACAGTAGCTGTGGACACCCTGATGTGTGGATGTACCGTGACCTACCCTGTGACTGTGTGTGCCGCCTGTCGTCTCACAGGAGCAGGCTGTTCAGGAAGAGACGAGCCGGGAGCTGGAGGAGCTGGAACGCCGGTTGGGACAGAAGGAGCGCCGGCTGGAGTCGGCCGGCCGCGGCCGCGAGGTGCAGGCCATCAAGGACGGACTCCGCAAGGTGAAGCAGCAGCTGGACACCAGCCGTGCCGGCAAGTAGGCTGACTTCAGCGGTGACCTGTACCGGCTGCGGAGTGGCTCCATGTAGGCTGGCCTCCGCAGTGACCTGTACCGGCGGTACAGGAGTGGCTCCAAGTAGGCTGACCTTCGGGCATATGACCTGTACCGGCGGTACAGGAGTGGCTCCAAGTAGGCTGACCTCCAAGTAGTGACCTGCACCGGCGGTGATGTGGCTCCACGTAGGCCGACCTCGGCAGTGACCTGTACCGGCGGCACAGGAGTGGCTCCAAGTAGGCTGACCTCCGCAGTGCCCTGTACCGGCGGCAGTGTGGCTTCATGTAGGCTGACCTCGGCAGTGACCTGTACGCGGGGCCAAGTAGGCCTCGGCACAGTGACCTGTGCCGGCGGCACAGGAGTGGCTCCAAGTAGGCTGACCTCCGCAGTGCCCTGTACCGGCGGCGGTGTGGCTCCACGTAGGCCGACCTCCGCAGTGACCTGTACCGGCGGCACAGGAGTGGCTCCAAGTAGGCTGACCTCCAAGTAGTGACCTGTACCGGCGGCGGTGTGGCTCCAAGTAGGCTGACCTCGGCAGCGACCTATGCCGGCGGCGGTGTGGCTTCATGTAGGCTGACCTCGGCAGTGACCTGTACCGGTGATACAGGAGCAGCTGCATGTAGGCCGCCCGCAGCAGTGACCTGCACCGGGGGTACAGGAGTGGCTCGGACGTTTGGCAGTGTCTGCCGCGGCGCTCGTGGATCTGATACCGCCCGCCGCCGCCGACACGCCGCCGGGCAGACGGCCGTCTCCCGTGTGGCGTCACTGGGGACACCTGCGGCGCCGGTCAGAGGTAACCGGGCGGACACTGGCCTTCCTGGCCACTGGCGCCTGCTTACCGGACCACGCCACTGGCGTTGGCTGTAGCTGCGCAGCTGAGTTTGTGTGTGTGTGTGTGTGGCGGCCACTTGGGTGTGCGCAGTGCCGGACGATTCGCTTCGGGTTGGTTGACCCCCCCCCCCTGCTTCTATGATCGACTGCTTCGTGGCCGCTCAGGTGGGGCGGGTTCGCTGAAGACATCACTGCGCCGTGCATCTCGTTGGCTTCACAATCTGCTTCGGCGTAGGTGCTGTCTGGTAGCGCGACCCGGGCGGTTGTATTAGCATGCACAACCTCACGCGATGTATATGGGTGCTACGTTGTGCGCTGTAGGTGTGCTGCTGATGGCGGTCAGCCGGCTACGCCCGAGTAGAAATACCGCGCCGACTGGGCTCGCTTTTGTACTTGTGGGTAGGGGAACTGGTGTGATTTTGCATTAAAGTAACAATGGGTGGGTAGGGGTGGGGAAGCACTGTCCCTTTACGAATCGTGCTGATTTTCGGCATGCTCAAGTGAGCATGAATGCACGTGATCGGAACAGCCTGGCATCTGTGTGGGGCTGGCACAATCATTTACAGATAGATAGGAATCATTGTGGGATCACGATGTTTTTACACGATTTCACGTTTCCTGTCTCTCTGTACATGGTCGTGTTGGCGCTAGAGCATCGGCCCTTTTAAACGACTTTCAGCAAGTTGGCAATGATTCTTGTGTGAGATTATCACGGCATTGCCCCTTTGAAGTGATTGATTTCACACCGCTTGGCAATAGTGAGTGATACTCTGGCCCGTCGGCTCGCACTGGCCCGCTTAGAATGAAGTACAATTTGCCGCGCCGTCCGCACTGACATACTCCTCGGTCTGTTGAAAAGGCGGCGTCGGTGGTGCCTTGTTGGGGACTGTGCACATGAAGTGCGAAAGACCGCCGCGTCCAGTTCAAGCGCCGGCTGTTTACACGTCGCAAACCTTCATACGGAAGTGCTCCTGGCTGTTTCTGCACCGGGTTCTCGTCCATGCTAGCTGCTTGCTCTTGTTTGGTGTTGGTGGGTGCAGCCGGGTATTATTACCGTTCTTCTCCTGGTGCGAGTGTAGTGCGTGCGCTCGTGTGTGCTATGCAACTGCATGACTGCTCTACGCCCGTTCTAGATGCACGCCACCTGGAGTAAATGTTTTTTTTAGTGCATCGGTAGTTGCAATATTGTGAAGCTTTTTCAGTACGTGCTGTTGATGACCTCTGTCGCGTTCTCATGTTTATGCTATCTGGTAGGCTTGTTCCGTTGCCTGCTCTGTTGTGCTCTCCTGTTTGTACTATCCGGTGAACTGTTTACGCTCCGTGCATGCTGTTCTGTGCGTCACGCGGTGTTTACGATTGTGTGCTGTCTGTGCCCAAATTTATCACGCTATCAGCCTTCCCTGTCAAATGCCGGATGTCAGTTTCCCTGCTGGGTGAAGTCGTGCATCATGCCGCGCCGGGTTAACTTTGTTGCTCGGACTATCTGCTGGTCACACGTGGTCCGGTTGCTGCTGTTGGTGCAGGAAGAAGCGCTCGGAAATAGTGGAACGCATTCAGGGGTGCGCTCTCGATGTCTAATTTCTTTGAACTGGTTAGTGGCACGCCAGTGCGTGATGTGCGCGTGAATATTATGGGAATGTTCAGATGTTGACGACGTACCGTATTTTTTAAGATCATTCTATCAGAAGTTATTTTGTGCCCTCAGGAATGAACTGGCGACGGCACCAAATGCTGTGCATTTAACGCTATTTTTGTAGGCACGCCTCTCAGGTGGGGCACTAAACCACATGTCACACACTGGGCAGACGGCTTACGCCAAGCTTGGGACCTGTTCAGTGGCGATCACCCTGCCTTGATACCCGCTGTGATTTTGATGTGGGCGGTGCAACTGAAGCGATTGTGCGCTCTGGTCGCTGTGTGTCTGAGATCGGCTTTCATCGCTGAGTGACGCTGAAATAAATTTGGCCTGTTCCATCTGGGTATGTGGCTTCTCAACACTGTGGGCAGAGGGGGGGGTTGAATGCACTCCCGCTCTTCACCTGCAACACACGCGTGTTTGGCTCAGCGCAAGCCGATACCGCAGGTTCAGCAGATGCAGCAGTATTCGAGTTGGTCAGCAGACGTGCATGGTGTGTCGACATTTCCTGACCCACTTCTTCTGCAGCCGTACTGTTCGGATCGCCTGTCGATCGGTACGCCTGGCTTGGGGTTGGCCGAACAGTGTGGAAGGAGGTAAATAGCACCACGGCGCCAGTTTTCCCGGCTTCTGAAAATCTCAACTTATTTAGAGTAATGTTCGGACGAGGTTGCTTTTTCTTTTTCAGTTTTTGTGTGGAAGTGGCAGTGCCCCTGCAGTACTAAGTTGCGTGTCCACCTGAAGTTAAGTGAGGAAAATTATGAGTTCCACCCACCCCTAAGTAGCCTAGGGGTAATTTCCTCGTCTCACAATCGAAAGGTTGTGAGTTCGAGTCTCACTTGTCGCTACTCTTCACCCGCGACCAACCGGTGTGAGGGATTGGTGACGCTACGCGACTCAATGGTCGATGTGTCGTAAAAAAAACCCAACAACAATCCACCCACCCCTATTCGGTCAGCCGAGTTAACGTGATTCGTCAGCGAGGTCTTGTAGCATCCTGATTAAACTAGTCTTTTTTTTATTAAATGACCGTGATGTGCACACACAGTCGTTACACTACGCGGCGACCTTGTGTAATACGCTCAGTCGTTGCACAACATGGTGCCCTTATATATCTTTATGTATATACATACATATATATATATATATATATATATATATATATATATATATATATATATATATATGTATATATATGTATATATATATGAACTCATCAGATTGACTAGCGGTTTTATGCATTTCGATCATAGCACGACTTAACCTCATATGTTTCTGTGAGTGCATACCTGATGCCATAAGCCTTCCACCATATTCTATGTTACCTAGTCCACTGATAAGTGTAGCGTCTTTTGTGCTGCACACTTCCTAGCACACACTAGCATATATATATATGTTCTTAGTTAATTGGACAAGTAAAATACATATTACAATGACACAAGATGATATATTCGAAAAAGGAACACCGACGGAAATCCGAAGAAGGAATCTGATAAGTTTAACAAGAAGGCGAAGCGGGTCTTGAAGAAGTCGGCGCATGTGAAAAATTACTATATGTGTTGTAGGAAAACCCCAGTGCGCCCAGCATGAGGGGTTCTCCAAAAACGCACAAGCAAGAGGTCCAAATGGGCCCCATCCCCTCGAGAATAGGGGGTGCACCACACCGACTCGCGAAAATACTTGCAAAGCCTCTGTCTAGCGCACTAGGAATTATAGGTGAAAGCCATGTGAGGAATTTCTTGTGACTTCCTGAATCGGATTAGGAATATGAAGTAAATAATATGAAGTTGGCTAGTCTGGATGTAAAGTCACTTCACCAATGTTCCTATCGGCGATGCAATGGAGGCAATCAGTAGCGTGCTAGAGATGGCCGTTCATAACTATTTGCCTTCACCACGAGATGATTTCGCTGAACTTGTAGAGCTATGTGTCAGATTCGGTGTTTTAATTTATGGTGGATGAATATGAACAGGTGGAAGGGCTCGAGATGAGGTCACCGCTTAGCGCAGTTCTCGCAAACCTGTCTATGGAAACATTAGACTTGGGCCATTTCCATCCGGTGCTCGGGGATGAGTGCTTCTGGGCTAGATATGTGGATGGTTGTTTTATGGTTGCGCGAAAGCACACTGACCTACAGGATATGTTAGGCAGAATTATCGACGTGCACACGCGCATAAAATTCACTCTGAAAACGGAGAGGAACGGTAAACTGCGTTCCCTGGACATATTGGTCTCAAATGAATTGAAGCATTTGCAGTATATCGAAATCCCACTACTAAAATGACCTGGTACATTTCTTTTCAGGCCATCAAACACAAACAAATGGTGAGGGAGGGGTAGCACCAGGTTTCAATCTGAGTGTGTATCGAATTTGTTCTGAGTACCTCCAGGGAGAGTTAACGCACATAACGCAGGTGTTCAGATGCCTTAGATTTCTGCTGGAAAAAAAACTTCTTGACCTCAAAGCAAAAGCAAAAAGCGTACACGAGTGGCACGATTTCCGAGCTAACAAAACCCAAATCCATCCCATTATAGTCTCCGCACAGCACAGTGTCATAACTATTTCCCGTTATATGGGCGGCGTAACGAGAATAGTTTAATCCACGCGGCAGAAGATTGGGGACATCACTCGTGTTCAACATACAAAATCCGATAATTACAGTACTGAATAATATCTGGACAAATTATACAATAAGTGGCACATAGAAAGAAACTATATTTCTAACACAAAGCACATCATCAATGTTTCGGCCACAGGCCTTCTTCAGGATGACGTAACTGCAAAATGCATTGCAGTTACGTTACGTAACTGTGGTGGAAATATAGTTTCTTTCTATGTGCCACTTATTGTATAATTACAGTACTGTACACAAGATCCCGTGTGGGTGTTGGGGAAAAACATGCATCGAGGAGATAGGAAGCTCAATTAAAGAAAGGAACAGGGAGCATAAGTGAGACTTGCGCAACCACAGGATATCTGGTGCCATAATCATACACGCAGACAGGTATGGTCACTCCAGATTGGAATGAGGCACAAGAAATAGTTAGGGTAGAAAATATGTTATGTTAATATTACGACAGCAGACATTATCACTGCTCAGCCGACATTCCAACCGTTTAACCGACATTCTCTGTCAGCCGACATTTCCCCTGTCCAGCGTGCCCTGCCACCGTTGAGCCGAGGGGACGAGTAGCCTAGGGCTAAGTTGCTCGTCTCACAAACGAAAGGATGTGAGTTCGAGTCTCACCTGTCGCTACTCTTCCCCGACCGATCGGCGTGAGAGATTGGCGACGCTACATGACTCAACGGTCGATGTGTCGTAAAACCAATAACCAACCGCCGTTGAGCCGACATTCCTGTTCAGCCGACATTCCCCCTGTCCAGCCGACATTCCCCCTGTCCAGCCGACATTCCCCCTGTCCAGCGTGCCCTGCCACCGTTGAGCCGACATTCCGGTTGGGGGCGTGTCCGATGCGGGCGGGCGGCAGCGTCGCTGCTGTCATAGTGCGACGAGCGCCGGCGCACCGACGGCGGCGGCGGAATCGATGCGGACGGCGGCGGCCGATCTGGTGCAGACGGACGGCGGCAGCGGCCGCGCCGGCGGTGCCCTCCTGCGTATGGCCGCGCTCGGAAGTGTCCACCTGGTGAGTGGAGGGCCCACCTGGCCAGTGGAGGGCCCACCTGGCCAGTGGGGCCGCAGCCGGCTGTGTCGAGCCGTCGTGTGTCCTCTCAGTAGAATGGTGGTAGATTAGGCCAGTAGCCTCAGCGTCCCGTCCACGGCCGGGCCGAGAGTCCCTCTCTTCTGTTGGTAGGTGCTGCGGATCTGCTCCGCCCCATGGTCGGGTCGAGGGTCTCTCTTCTGTTGGTAGGTGCTGCGGATCTGCCCCGCCCCACGGTCGGGTCGAGGGTCTCTCTTCTGTTGGTAGGTGCTGCGGATCTGCCCCGCCCCACGGCCGGGCCGAGGGTCTCTCGTCTGTTGGTAGGTCCTGCGGATCTGCCCCGCCCCATGGTCGGGCCGAGGGTGTCTCGTCTGTTGGTAGGTCCTGCGGATCTGCCCCGCCCTATGGTCGGGTCGAGGGTCTCTCATCTGTTGGTAGGTCCTGCGGATCTGCCATGCCTCACGGCCGGGCCGAGGCTCACTCGTCTGTTGTTAGGTTGTATGGATCTGCTCCGCCCTATGGTCGGGTCGAGGGTCTCTCATCTGTTGGTAGGTCCTGTGGATCTGCCCCGCCCTATGGTCGGATATCGAAACGGTAATGGCAATAAATGGAAGCGGACACGAGCGAACTCTTGCTCGTGCATTGCGCGTGGACGAGATCATTTCGTGTCGGTATGCCGGGGTCCGGTTCGTTCGACTGTTCTGTGTCCTCATGAGCTGAAATGCTTGCCACTTGCGGGTGACGTGCCGACGCCTGTTGCCAGTACGGCCGGCGTTCGGCGTGGTCGGCGTGTGTGTGTGTGTGTGCCCGTGCCCGTGTCCGTGTCCGTGTCCGTGTGTCCGTGTCCGTGTCCGTCCGTCCGTCCGTCCGTCCGTCCGTCCGTGTCCGTCCGTCCGTCCGTGTCCGTCCGTCCGTCCGTCCGTGTCCGTCCGTCCGTCCGTCCGTCCGTGTCCGTCCGTCCGTCCGTCCGTCCGTCCGTGTCCGTCCGTGTCCGTCCGTCCGTGTCCGTCCGTATCTGTCCGTCCGTGTCCGTCCGTATCCGTCCGTCCGTGTCTGTGTGTGTCTGTGTGTGTGTGTCGGAGAGTGTCTGGCCGTCGGTGGGTGAGTGTCGGTGCGCTGGCCGGCAGGTGTGCGCCATCCTCCTGGTGCAGGTCGTGCCCTGCCCTCACCTGAGGTCAGGTCAGCAGCGCTGCTCCGTCTGGCGGTCGAATGTCGCCAGAAAGATCATACAGGCGGTAAGGCTCTGGAGACGATCTGTGTGTATCTTTGAAGGTATCTACGAGTGTATCTGTTAGGAGCTATGGTCAGATGTTTGTGTACACAACCAGTTATGGTGAGCTTAAGCATGAGGCTTATCCACGAGGTAAGGTCGGAAGCGAGGCGTATAACCTTCATGAAAATACATCAATAAGCAGGATTCATTGAGACGGGCTTTATTCATTGTTCAGAAAGTGGTACGTTTCGCTCAATTGCACGAATAATTAATGGTTGGTCAGCTGACAACTGGTCTGATAAGGTCGCGGACCGGCAGCGGGGCTCTTGCGTCGGTACATTGCTCAGAGCTGACCAGTGTTACAGTGGGATTGCCACATCAGTTCCCAGCTCCGGCAACTGACACGATAAGGCCGAACAGCGGGGTTCCGTGTCGGTACATTCACGGATTGCCAAGTTCCTGATTTAAATTATATGGCTGAAATGATGTTCACTGATTGTGAAGTCGATTGCGTCTAGCAATCTTTCATTGGAACAAGCTCTGTTCCGTAAATCCACCCAGGGAAACAGTCTTATCGAAGTCATTTGAAGAAAGTTAAAGATGCTGATTAGAGACTAATCTGATGCTTGGAAACAGGCTTGTGCTGACAATCCGCGCCATCGTGTGTGGTCGATGTGGTGGGGCAAATGCTAAATATTTCAGCACTTTCAGGCCACGTGACTCAGTTTGGAATACAGGGCTCCGAACTAAAATGCTGAGGCCGTAGCTGTGGTGGTGAATACTTCATTACGATCGATGCAGGGAGGCGGTTGTCGTCCATTTGTTTAATGATTCGTCTGTTGTTGCGATTCCGAGCAGTTCTGGCGGCAGGATCGAATGTCTGAATCCGGCCATCGCTCAATGTCAGCTATATCGTGTTTAATCATTCCCGGATGGCTCGCGGAAGCACTGCGTCCGCCGTCCAGTCCTTTGGATGGGCTAAATTGTGTAATGTCGTGAGGGACGCTAAGTCACAATTAATTGCATGGCGCGGTGCACAGTGGTGGTCTGTGCTGTACACTGGTAATCCGGCCACCGCGGGCTGCGGGTGCAGTATCCAGCAGTGGTCTGGGCTGCAGGCTGCCAATGCAGCCCCACGGACTATTATTGCGGTGTCCAGCGGTGGTGGCTATTGGTTTTACGACGCATCGACCGTTGAGTCATATAGCGTCGCCAGTCTATCACGCCGATTGGTCGCGGGCGAAGAGTAGCGACAGGTGCAACTCGAACTCACAATCTTTCGATTGTGGACGGGTAACTTACCCCTAGCTACTCGTCCCCAGTGTCCAGTGGCGGTATGTGCTGCGGGCTGCTAATGCAGCCCCTCTGACTGCTGGTGCAGTATCCAGTGGCGCCCCCCCCCCGGCAAGGCATCACCTTTCCGTGGGGGGGGGAAGATTGCGTGTTCCAATGATTCGGTGGACTAGGCCAACGGTGAGGAGTGAGACTAGAGGTCCTTCACTCGTTCTTCCATCGAACACTCGTTCTTCACCCGGCCCCGCAACACCAAATGGGCGCAAATGACCTTGTAGTCGGCGCGCCCTTGAGCCCAAATAATCAATCAATCAACCGCAACACCAATGCCCCTACTATGAGCAGGTAGGACATCTTCCCCGGTCCTGCCAACCAGCTCGGTTTTATCGGGATAGTCGTGCCTCTCGGCCCTCCTCCCTGGGTTGACGGGAGTCCTGGAGGTTGAGGTCCCTCGTATATCATACATCGTACATCGTACATCGTGATGGCCAGTTGTGATGAGGGAACAACACGCCTCTTTGGTCCCGATATCCCAGACGGCCGAGCGGGCCCGTAGAGCCCCATACGGGTCAAGTGGCTGGTCGCCTCGGGCCGGGCGCCTGTTTTTTCTTCTTCAGTGCCTGCCGGTCCAGCCGGCTGGGGTCAAGAGGTGGGCGGCGCTGTAGCGCGGCCGGGGTGGGGAGCCTCTCTCTCTCTCGGCCGTGTGAAGACGTCTCCCACCCACCGTCTGCCATGTTTTAGTTGGGTGTACACTACTAGATCCTCTACGACGCCAGATTTTACGGCGGTTGAATACCGACTCCTCTTTACGTATGCTTATAGGGAACGACTCTGCGGTCGTGGCGTCTGGGAATATTTTTACGTTCATTCGACAAGCTCGCCTTGACGTGATATACCCCCACCCGTGAAGATAGAATGCAAGATATGATAGCAGCACCGTAGAGTGATTAAAATTTAGTTATGGGCGCAAAGTGCCCACAAGTGATAAGTGGGCGCATGTCGACGCGCCCCTAAACTCCAATCCACCACCACGTCTCCCACCCCGCATAACGCCGCGGACTTCTGGCGCCCTCCCGCTTACGGAGCGCAGGCGTACCTCCAGTAGGGTTCCACGGTGGTGGGACGTCCAGTGGGCTGAACACCAAGGACAAGCGCATTGGGAACCATAACAAAAAAGACGCGATTTTCGGGGACATCTTCTACATTTGTAGACAGTCGAAATCTCGGTCTGATTTTTTCGGACACTCAGAGCCATATTTTTTTTGGTCGCGCCGCGATTTTTCGAGCTCCGGTACGTTTTTATTTCGTGGCCGTAAGCGATTTTGAAGGCATTTGGTTCTATGCTTGGATCTCGAGCCATTTTCCAAGCTTGTACATATATTCTTGGGATTCACTCCTTTTGGAGGCCTGATCTTTTTCTGGTCCCGATGCGATTTTTTGTTTGTTCCGCGTGGTGCTTATTTGTAGTTGTCGACGCCAATTTTTGGAGCTCCATTGAAGCTTCCTTTGACCAGGTGGGATTTTTTGCTCCACCAGGTGGGATTTCACTGCACTACGTGGAACGCATCCCACCTAGTTAACATGTTTGAGGAGACCCTGGTCGACTCTAGTAATGCTCCAGCAATAGGGAATCCAGTTTCACTGAGAGAGGGTACTGTTGGCATATTAACCGAGAACCTCAGCGTGTGATGACCCCGTCCTCCACATCAACTTTGTCAGGTCCTTTTACTTATGGCTCTGGCGTTGGCTCTCCCGATTTTTGTATGCATTTTTATTTATGTTGTGTAATTGTTTTCTTTGATTTACTTGCTAATGAATTCTGGTACGGGGTACATCATGAAATAAGCGTTTTGCGACACTCCCTTAATCTTAATCATTACAGCTAACGATATAGCGAGATGTAAGTGTACCAGTTATGAATAAATATTCATAGGTCGCATGAAGATGTGTTTTCCATTCACAAATGCACCATATCTTGACCACTGCGAGCAAACAGGGTTTTAGAAGCAGGAATGGTCAACGATGTTAGTTTCCTATTGTTTTGGTCGAACTACCTTGTTTGCAAAACAGATCACGTGCACGTATGGTCGCCCACCTTCTTACGCAGAGTCAATAATTATGGCAGCTGTGCATGAATAGCTGTCACAGAGAGCTCACCAAATGCGTTTCGAATTAGGTGTAATTACCATTTACAGGGATGGTATTGCTGGTTAAGATACCAACAATGGTAGCAACAGGAGAATTTAAACGGTTAAGCGGGTACAAATGCATACAAAGGAGACACTTCAACAACAACACAAGGACCGCTATTCATATAAAAGGATATGCTTGCAACGTGCACCAGGATTCGAATGCTTGTGTTTTTATTCACAACACATTAGATGGGCTAAATCCTTATTGGGATGGCTCAAGTGAAAGCTCGGGCGGCTTGGGCCATCCCAAAAATTATGCAAGATGGCGCCACTGACCATGCCAAAATGTTCGATCATTCGTGATTCAGTTATGCCGTAGCTTCTCACTCCTCATAGCGCCCCAAAACTCAAATAATAAACCAACCAACCACTCCTCATAGCTGTACAGCCCCAATGCGCCGTACTTTTTTTTATTTCTAGACTATGAAATATAGCATCTTCGGAGTTCTTACCACGCATGAAAAATGGTGATATGCATGCTATGACTCGAGCCTGCATCACGCTACCGCTCCCCTCCACAGCATTTGTCCGTCACGCTGGCGTTCTTTTGGAGCTTCCCAATCCCCGAAGGACGGACTGTCACTGAGAATCGATGGCTTCGCAACTGGCCCTGGCTCTGGCTTGTACAGACGTCAGAGTCAGGGTGTCCTGTACAGGCGCCAGAGTCAGGGTGGCCTGCACAGGCGCCAGAGTCAGGGTGGCCTGCACAGGCGCCAGAGTCAGGGTGGCCTGTACAGGCGCCAGAGTCAGGGTGGCCTGTACAGGCGTCAGAGCCAGACCGCCTGTACAGGCGTCAGAGTCAGGGTGCCTGTACAGGCGCCAGAGTCAGGGTGGCCTGTACAGGCGCCAGAGTCAGGGTGGCCTGTACAGGCGCCAGAGTCAGGGTGGCCTGCACAGGCGCCAGAGTCAGGGTGGCCTGTACAGGCGCCAGAGTCAGGGTGTCCTGTGCAGGCGCCAGAGTCAGGGTGGCCTGTACAGGCGCCAGAGTCAGGGAGGGTGGCCTGGTGGCCTGCACAGGCGTCAGAGTCAGGGTGTGGCCTGTACAGGCGCCAGAGTCAGGGTGGCCTGTACAGGCGTCAGAGCCTGTACAGGCGTCAGAGCGCCTGTACAGGAGTGGCCTGTACAGGCGTCAGAGTCAGGGTGGCCTGTACAGGCGCCAGAGTCAGGGTGGCCTGTACAGGCAGGGTGGCCTGTACAGGCGCCAGAGTCAGGGTGGCCTGTACAGGCGTCAGAGTCAGGGTGGCCTGTACAGGCGCCAGAGTCAGGGTGGCCTGTACAGGCGCCAGAGTCAGGGTGGCCTGCACAGGCGTCAGAGTCAGGGTGGCCTGTACAGGCGCCAGAGTCAGGGTGGCCTGTACAGGCGCCAGAGTCAGGGTGGCCTGTACAGGCGCCAGAGTCAGGGTGGCCTGTACAGGCGTCAGAGTCAGGGTGGCCTGTACAGGCGTCAGAGTCAGGGTGGCCTGTACAGGCGCCAGAGTCAGGGTGGCCTGTACAGGCGCCAGAGTCAGGGTGGCCTGTACAGGCGTCAGAGTCAGGGTGGCCTAGTCAGAGGCGGTGGCCTGTACAGGCGCCAGAGTCAGGGTGGCCTGTACAGGCGTCAGAGCCAGGGGCCTGCCAGCTGGCCTGTGCAGGCGTCAGAGCCAGACCGCCTGTACAGGCGCGCAGGTGGCCTTAAGGCGCCAGAGCCAGGTGGCCTGTACAGGCGCCAGAGCCAGACCGCCTGTATAGGCGCCAGAGTCAGACTGGTCTGTGCAGGCGTCAGAGCCAGACCGCCTGTACAGGCGTCAGAGCCAGACCGCCGGCTAGAGCCTCCCCTGAGTGGAGCTCTAGGGCACTGGCAGCTAACACCAGGGTAGGAAAGCTCTGCCAGGAGCTAGGTTTTACATTTGTAGACGAGTGGAGCAGGTTTTATGCATGTGGACCTCTATCAGAGGGATGGCCTGCATTTTTCTGAGAAGGGGGTCCATATGTTAGGCAAAGTATATGAGCATGTCCTTCAGGGAAACTAGGAAATGGGGTGGGGATAAATTGCATTGCCAACTCAGGAATATTCAATAGTGTAGCCAAGGCAATAGAACCTCAAAGTCTGCAAATAGGGACAGCATCAACTCAAGGGGACAGAGTTATAGTTCATCTAGTGATAAAAGAACCTCAATATGAAAAAGCCAAAGGTGGTTATGGAGCATTTGTTAAGTGTATGATGTTTAATGCTCAGAGTATCCGTTCCAAATTTGATGAGTTCAAGTGTTATGTTGCTGAGGAGGAACCGGATTTTGTTTGCATTACAGAGGCATGGGTCAGTGAAGGATATTTTGGAGATAACTTAAGGACTATGAGATCCAGGGATACAATATGTTTTCGTGCAATAGGGTCAGAATGAAAGGTGGTGGTGTAATGCTCTATGTGAATAGCTTATTAGTTTAAAAAGTAGAGGTGGGATAAAAATGTGTCTGTGAGTCATTTGGCTTATGTCATTGGAGCACGCATATTTGATAGGGTTTTAGATCAGACCCTGCACATCTCGAACTGTTCAGTTTTAAGTATTAAGTGTTTGTATTATAGTTAGTTAATGAATAAGCTTACCGTTTAGTTTGTATAACCTAGATTTATATAGTACTTGTTACTTACTGTGCAACTTAAAGTACCATAAAAGTTATTGACATGTAATATATAATTGGTTAAAAAAGAGGAAAAAAAATTATAAGTGAAAGAACATAAGCGGGGGAGAGTAGAATAAAATAAAGAAGATATAGAGAACGGACAGAGGGATGAAACGTAATACAATAAGTGTTAGTGTAGTTAATACTAGTAAAAAAATTGGAGAGAAAGTGTTATTAAGATATACATAACATGTGAATATAAATATTGTTTGTAGTATTTTTTAAATATATCAAAAAGC
This sequence comes from Imbricaverruca yamaguchii, assembly GCA_034440575.1. Taxonomy (NCBI): domain Eukaryota; kingdom Metazoa; phylum Arthropoda; class Thecostraca; family Neoverrucidae; genus Imbricaverruca; species Imbricaverruca yamaguchii. The sequence continues at coordinate 1,465,852 of JAOTOL010001523.1, forward strand.
CAAATAGCAGACTTGATATTATGGGTTGGATAAACGAGATAATATTTAAAGTAAAACATTAGATGTGTTTTTAAAAGAGAAGAAATATAAAGACTGTGTACTAATAATTATATGATGGATGAAAAAAATATAAAACATGAAACCTTTTTTTAAAAATAAAAGTTATATTTAGTAAGGCCTTTAGTACCCTAGGTTAAATAGTTGATGTGATTAAAATTTTTTATAAAGAGAGTAAAGTAGTATTGGCAAAATGTTTTGTGTCCCAGGGGTCGACTGCCATTACTGTTCTTATTTTGTAAATAAATTAGTGCTGAGTGTTTAATTTAATTTATTAAGTAAATAAACTAGTGAAGAAAAAATTATAAGAAAATGATGTGGAGGATTAGGCTCCATACTTGAGTTATATTCTAACAGGAAGATTGTATAAAAAAATTAAACAACCAGGAAGCCAAAGACTGATGCTCGGGCAAATAGAATGATCATAAGAAGTAGAGATCAGAGCTTACTGTGCAGCGTCAGGCCATTTCAAGCGAAAGAGCAAGAAAGAAAAGAAAGAACAAAAAAAAAAAAAGAGAGAGTCGCCTGCACAGGCGTCAGGACCAGCTGCGGGCATCATGTTACCACGTCAGCCTGTCATGTGGGCGACGGCGCTGCACGCACGGCTGTTCTGGCTGGTGATGTTATCCCCTGTGTCATGAGTGGTTCCTGGTATTCCAGATTTCCTACCAGCAAGCATAGTTTCCCTCCATTTGTGTCGTATATGGTGTCGTATGTGCAGTACCGACAGTACAACTGTGCTTGTTTAAAAATCGCAATGTGGTGGCAAAGGAAAACCGTTATTGTGTCATGCAATATCATCTTAGGAGATGAATCTGAATCACTATGATCTGATCTGGCATTGCATTTTAGGCTGCACAGTGAAGTTGTGTACCCCGCGGTGTATCAAAGTCACTATTTTGCATGTAGCTCCATTTGGTATTCCCTCCTGGTAGGAGATATATATCGCCTGTCACGAATGGACCTCATGTACCCAGTCCACCCATAGCGAATCAGTGTTTTCGCCGCTGAATGCCTTTGAGGTCGGACGTTCCTTCACAGAACGCTGTCACACACTGAATCAGTCAGCTGTGCGTACCGCTGAGCGGCTGAGTGACTGCACTAGCAGCTGAGTGCCTGAGTGGCTGCACTAGCAGCTGAGTGCCTGAGTGACTGCACTAGCAGCTGAGTGCCTGAGTGAATGCACTAGCAGCTGAGCGGCTGAGTGGCTGCATCAGCGGCTGAGTGGTAAATTGTTAAATGACTAAGAGGCTAAGTGGCTGCACCAGCGGCTGTGTGTGTCCCTGAGTGGTTGAGTGACTGCACCAGCGGCTAAGTGGCTGAATGATTGAGTGGCTGGGTGGCTGCACCAGCGGTTGAGTGGCTAAGTGGCTGCATCAGTCGCCTGTTCCGTCTGCAGTAGTAATGGCAGAGTGACCAGCCCGATACTATTTTCCCTGAAACCATTTATCGGTGGGCACACGCCACTGGAGGCGTGGCTAGACGAGGTTGTGATGATAATGTACTCCGCACAATGTCCTCCGGTCCGCCAGACAGTGTTATTATGCTAATGTGCCCCGTATAATGTCCTCCGGTCACCAGACCGTGTATAATGATAATGTGTCCCGTAGTGTCCTCCGGCCAGCCAGACAGTGCTATAATGATAATGTACCCGGAATAATGTCCTCCGGTCCGCCAGACTGCGTTATGCTAGCAATGTGTCCGGTATAAAGTCCTGCATATCTGCCAGATGAAACGGAATATATCGAATTATATGTTCGTCCCGTATCTGTACATACTCACTGGATTTTTTAGTCAGTCGTACGCTACCAGACGACTACCATTCGACGTTGCATGGTCCTCGCTTCAGATGTGCCAACTGGGGACAAGTAGTCTAGGGGTAAGTTGCCCGTCTCGCAATCGAAAGGTTGTAGGTTCGAGTCTCACCTGTCGCTACTCTTCGCCCACAACCAATCGGCGTGAGAGATTGGCGACGCTGCATGACTCAACGGTCGATGTGTCGTAAAACCAATAACCAACTAACAACCAACCAGGTGTGCTCACTGTCGGCGTAGCGCGGTCACCAGCCGTGTATGGTTAGGTCACCAGCCGGTGTGGTGCGGTCACCAGCCGTGTGTGGTGCGGTAATCAGCCGTGGGGTACGCGGGGTGGTAAGCCTAGTGTGGTCACCAGCCTTGTTCGGTCAGCCTTTTTTCAGCCGTGTGTGGTGCGGTCACCAGCCGTGTGCGGTGCGGTCACCAGCCGTGTGTGGTGCGGTCACCAGCCGTGTGTGGTGCGGTCACCAGCCGTGTGTGGTGCGGTCACCAGCCGTGTGTGGTGCGGTCACCAGCCGTGTGTGGTGCGGTCACCAGCCGTGTGTGGTGCGGTCACCAGCCGTGTGTGGTTAGGTCACCAGCCGTGTATGGTTAGGTCACCAGCCGTGTGTGGTGCGGTCACCAGCCGTGTGTGGTGCGGTCACCAGCCGTGTGCGGTGCGGTCGCCAGCCGTATGTGGTGCGGTCACCAGCCGTGTGTGGTGCGGTCACCAGCCGTGTGTGGTGCGGTCACCAGCCGTGTGCGGTGCGGTCACCAGCCGTGTGTGGTGCGGTCACCAGCCGTGTGGTGGTGCGGTCACCAGCCGTGTGGTGCGGTCACCAGCCGTGTGTGGTGCGGTCACCAGCCGTGTGCGGTGCGGTCACCAGCCGTGTGTGGTGCGGTCACCAGCCGTGTGTGGTGCGGTCACCAGCCGTGTGTGGTGCGGTCACCAGCCGTGTGTGGTGCGGTCACCAGCCGTGTGTGGTGCGGTCACCAGCCGTGTGTGGCACCGTGTCGACAGCGCTGGCTGCCGGTGGTGGCGCGCTACAACGTGTCCCTGCCGCTGACCTGCCCGCTACACCCGGCCCGCCACTGGCCCGCCACTGGCGACGGCGCCGCACAGCGGCGGCGAGCGGCCACCTCCGGCTGGCGCTGCACCCTCTGCGGCCGTCAGTTCAGCCGGGACGTGCTGCTCGACCACCACTACCGCTCACACCACGGCGCCGACCTGACGCTGCAGGTGGGTACTGCGCCCGCTATAGAACAGGCCTGGCTCGGCGGGTACGTACTGCATCCACTGTGGTACAGGGCCTGCTCAGTAGGTTCGTACTGCACACACTGTAGTGCGTGCACTGCTCGGAAAGGTACGCAGTGCCCCTACCGCAGTACATGCCTGGCTTGGCGGGTACGTACTGCACCCACTGTAGTACTGGCCTGGCTTGGGAAGTACGTACTGCAGCCATCATAGTGCAGATCCGATGTAGCAGGTAAGCGCAGCACCCGCCACAGCGCGGACCTGACGCAGAAGGTTCTCATAATCGACGGCCATTAAGCTTGTTGCGTGAACGTGGGTAGATCTTGCACGAAGCTCCCCGTCTGGAGGAGGTGGTATGAAGCCAGGGATTCTTCCACGTCGAGTGAAGCTGGACGCCTGTCATGCTTCGGCCTAATTCGAAGATTAGTTCCTCAGTATTGCAAAAGAAATATGTTGCGAAATTCCATTAAACATGCTTTACCAACCTGAATAGGAAAAATATTCGCTACCAAGTAATCCAAGATCTACTAAGCACTTCCATGGACCATCTTCATCAAGACACTACATATTTAATATCACTTTGTACACTGTGCCAACAACTCATCTCACCACCCCAGGGGTCAGCCAACCCTGAGTCTGCATTTTGGCTTGTCTGACCTAGTATCTTCCAAATACATATAAGCACAGATCCATCTTCATCATTATCTTCCGCCAAAACCTAAATACAACTGCTTAGATTTTACACTGAATGCATGATAAAATACCACTTAAGCAAAGCTTCCCAACGCTTCATGCAATCAGGGTTGATATGAATAATATTGATTTCTGATAGGCGCACCGACCTTAACAGTAACACTGACGTTACTGGCTTGAATAAAAAATACTTCATGGCTTCATGCCTTAATCTGGAATGTTATGGGGTGTTTTATGGGGTGTTGTCCCACAATATCTTCGTCGACAACAGGAGGGTCGGGCGCCCCAATTCCTCCCCAGAAGAGTTCCGATCTATTTCCACGAATCATGCAGAATGGAATGGCTTTGAGCAGATTAACTCGGTGACGTAAAGCTGCTTGATGTTAATTTCACCTACCACGTTGCAGACCAAATCAAAACAAAGTTGATGCTTGTGTGTGTTTTGTATGCTGACCGTCACCGATGCCTATGGATTAGATAACAGCCTGTCTGAAGTGAGGTTGGCCGGACCAGATATGACAGGAACTAGACATGGGTGATGACGTCACAGATAGTCGGCACAGATGATGTCAAGGGCGCCCCATTGACATCATCCCGATGTTAAATTTTGAAGACATCGGATGAAAATATAACAAGGGAGGCATGTCCACTTCAAAAGTATGCATGGCACAAAACAATTCCCGAAAAAATGCATCCAGGGGTGTCGGGCGTGACAGGTTACCCGAACGAACGTTCCTAACTACATAATTAGCAATTTATTTGGCCTTTAGGACGTTTCAACCAGTCATTGGTGGCGTTCACGTGCAGAACACGTATGGGACGGACTTGTCTCACCCTGCTCCTTCAGCAGGTAGCAGGCTTATGTCTAAATCTAAAGTTCATGCACTGCTTCATACGTCCAGTGATTGACATAAAAAGAAGTCGATAGGATTGAAGACAACCCATGCGTATGCTCCCTGTCGTCACCTTAGTTCCTCTTCACTGCCCCTGTCCATATGCCGTGCTCTCAACATCGGGTGCGTTGGCACACATGCTGATCTCAACACGGATTGAACTAGAAGTGTAGTTTCCTATTACTTGAATAGGGTCTGAGCCGTAGCAGCTTCACCTTGGCCCCACCAACTTCTTGTTTTATTGACATGTAACTTCATGGTCTAGGTCCAGCCAACCAACTTGGCAGCACTCATTGCCTCCATACATTGGACCCCACTGATAGCCTTTAGACATCTCCACCGAGGTGTTGAAATAGATAACTCATGGGGATGGGTAATCGGACTTCATTGCGTGTGTATGTGTGTGTTCTTCTTTTAGGACATTTGGAGTGCAACATGCCATACATTGCATTATCTTAAATATTAGAAATTATGAAAGTTCTAATTGCATCCCCAGCTTATATTTCCACGAACAACTCTAGCAGTATGGTTTTGCCAACATACTAACAGCAGAAGTACCATGTTCTCAGACGCGCCACACCCACACGAGCTGTTCCTGACGAGCGCCGCTGTGTCGACAGGACGAGACCCTGGTGTGCCTGGCCGAGCTGTGTGGCATCCTGCGGTGCAGCGTCTACTCGCACGTGCTGACCTCGGATCGCAGCGATCTGGAAACAACTGACATTCAGCCGGTCGGAGCGGCGACCAGTTCACAACACGCCGTGCAGCCGTCTCGACCGCGCCACCTGCAAAAGTATTCAGAAACTGCAGTATTTGACGACGCCGCTAGATGGCAGTGCAACGGCTGTGTGGAACCCGTGCGCGATGGGCTGGGACAGTGCATGGAGAAGCCTGCCAAGAGCAACGCCAGCGTGGTGGACTTGAGTGGCTGGTGGTGGTGGTCGCACACGTGGTGGTGGCTGGATGACGTCACGTCTACGTTGCTGACGGACGAACCGTCGGAGTGTGAAGAAGGACAAAGTGAGCGGGAGTTCACCGAACAGGTGTGCGATGCGTCGAAAATGGAGCGACTCAGAGTCATGTGTGAGGTGAGCTTCAGGTGTGAGACAGGGATGAAGCATTTTTAGAGGGAGATATAAATTTCGACGTACTGGTTGTTGAAATGCTATGCAACGATAATGTTTTTGTTCTGTGTGGATTGAGTGCACCAAGTGAACTTTTTCACGCAAAATGTCCCCTAGGCACGTTGCATGATTCGAACTAGAACAATTTGGAAGCGTATCGACAAGGGTCAGAGTGTAGCAGCATTGCTGGGCTTTCAGCCACTTGAGCCGGCGGCGATCCAAGTGGCGGCTTATAATGACTGGGCTCCTAACTCAGTAAGCTGGGCACGACAAGCTGTTGGGCGCCCTTCCTGACGCAGTGTGACAGAGATGACGCCACCTATCTCCGTGTCTATCGATCGCTGCATGTGATCTTCTCAGTGTCTGAGATGCACTTGAGGCTGGATGCCTTATGCCGGCCCACCCTGGAGCACCACCGGGCACACTGTGTTCAGAACATGTTTGATCATTAGGATTCAACCGGCATTTCCGTGTACGGTATTCGATTATTGAAACGACCCCAAGAATGACAATTTTTATACATGCTAATAACGGCGCGATTGACTATTTCAGGAGCTCATTTCTGACTGTCTTTTGCCTATCATCCTGTACCTGTCACCGGAGGAGTTTCGTGCCATGCACGGTAAGTGAGAGCTCCCACCGTTCAGCCGGTCCGGCAGTGTAGCGGAACCCACCCTGACTGTGCTCTGCTGTGGAATTGGCCGGAGCTGTGTGCTTGGCTGGGATGAGACTCGTCATTGGGTGACGGACATTGACGGCGGCGCACTTGTATGTAGCGTATAAACGACTGCGCGCGTAGGAGATCTGCACATCGTAAGGCCGTCTCTCTCAGCTCAACTAGTGAGCGTTCAACGGACGAGCTCAGTTACGCTCCAGCTCCAGAGGAGACCGACCAGACACTTGCTGATCTTGCTTGATGTCGGGTTGTCACCACCGGCGTGCTGACTGTATGTACAGTGTGCCGCCACCTGTGTCTGATGACAACAGTCACTCTGGCTGACTGTATGTACAGTGTGCCGCCACCTGTGTCTGACGACAGTCACTCTGGCTGACTATGTACAGTGTGCCGCCACCTGTGTCTGATGACAGTCACTCTGGCTGACTGTATGTACAGTGTGCCGCCACCTGTGTCTGATGACAGCAGTCACTCTGGCTGACTGTATGTACAGTGTGCCGCCACCTGTGTCTGATGATGACAGTCACTCTGACTGACTGTATGTACAGTGTGCCGCCACCTGTGTCTGATGACAGTCACTCTGGCTGACTGTATGTACAGTGTGCCGCCACCTGTGTCATGATGACAGTCACTCTGGCTGACTATATACAGTGTGCCGCCACCTGTGTCTGATGACAGTCACTCTGACTGACTGTATGTACAGTGTGCCGCCACCTGTGTCTGATGACAGTCACTCTGACTGACTGTATGTACAGTGTGCCGCCACCTGTGTCTGATGACAGTCACTCTGACTGACTGTATGTACAGTGTGCCGCCACCTGTGTCTGACGACAACAGTCACTCTGGCTGACTGTATGTGCAATGTACCACCACCTGTGTCTGACGACAACTGTCACTCTGACTGACTGTATGTACAGTGTGCCACCACCTGTGTCTGACGACAGTCACTCTGGCTGACTATGTACAGTGTGCCGCCACCTGTGTCTGATGACAGTCACTCTGACTGACTATGTCGTTCGCCACCTTGTCTGACGACGACTCTATTCAGTGCACCGTTGACAAAGATGGTCGTGTTAACAGTCACTCTGGCTGACTGTATGTACAGTGTGCCGCCACCTGTGTCGTGATGACAGTCACTCTGGCTGACTTATGTACAGTGTGCCGCCACCTGTGTCTGATGACAGTCACTCTGACTGACTGTATGTACAGTGTGCCGCCACCTGTGTCTGACGACAACAGTCACTCTGGCTGACTATGTACAGTGTGCCGCCACCTGTGTCTGATGACAGTCACTCTGGCTGACTGTATGTACAGTGTGCCGCCACCTGTGTCTGATGACAGTCACTCTGACTGACTGTATGTACAGTGTGCCGCCACCTGTGTCTGATGACAGTCACTCTGACTGACTGTATGTACAGTGTGCCGCCACCTGTGTCTGATGACAGTCACTCTGACTGACTGTATGTACAGTGTACCGCCACCTGTGTCTGATGACAGTCACTCTGGCTGACTATGTACAGTGTGCCGCCACCTGTGTCTGATGACAGTCACTCTGACTGACTGTATGTACAGTGTACCGCCACCTGTGTCTGATGACAGTCACTCTGGCTGACTGTATGTACAGTGTGCCACCACCTGTGTCTGACGACAGTCACTCTGGCTGACTGTATGTACAGTGTGCCGCCACCTGTGTCTGATGACAGTCACTCTGACTGACTGTATGTACAGTGTGCCGCCACCTGTGTCTGATGACAGTCACTCTGGCTGACTGTATGTACAGTGTGCCGCCACCTGTGTCTGACGACAGTCGCTCTGACTGACTATGTACAGTGTGCCGCCACCTGTGTCTGATGACAGTCACTCTGACTGACTGTATGTACAGTGTGCCGCCACCTGTGTCTGATGACAGTCACTCTGGCTGACTGTATGTACAGTGTGCCGCCACCTGTGTCTGACGACAGTCACTCTGTCTGACTGTATGTACAGTGTACCGCCACCTGTGTCTGACGACAGCAGTCACTCTGGCTGACTGTATGTACAGTGTACCGCCACCTGTGTCTGATGACAGTCACTCTGCTGAAGCGATGTTGTCCCCCGGTTGAAAGTCCCTGGCTGACTTGTAGGTGCCGCCACCTGGACTGTTTGAGTTGCGCCACCTGTGTCTGACGACAACAGTCACTCTGGCTGACTATGTACAGTGTGCCGCCACCTGTGTCTGACGATGACAGTCACTCTGGCTGACTATGTACAGTGTCCGCACCTGTGTCTGCGCAACAGTCACTCTGACTGACTATGTACAGTGTGCCGCCACCTGTGTCTGACGACAACAGTCACTCTGACTGACTGTATGTACAGTGTCCCGCCACCTGTGTCTGATGACAGTCACTCTGGCTGACTATGTACAGTGTGCCGCCACCTGTGTCTGATGACAGTCACTCTGACTGACTGTATGTACAGTGTGCCGCCACCTGTGTCTGGTGACAGTCACTCTGGCTGACTATGTACAGTGTGCCGCCACCTGTGTCTGATGATGCAGTCACTCTGGCTGACTATGTACGTGTCGCACCTGTGTTGATGACAGTCACTCTGGCTGACTGCATGTGCAATGTACCACCACCTGTGTCTGATGAGACAGTCACTCTGGCTGACTGATGTGCATGTACCCCACCTGTGTCTGATGAGACAGTCACTCTGGCTGACTGTATGTACAGTGTGCCGCCACCTGTGTCTGATGACAGTCACTCTGGCTGACTGATGTGCATGTGCCACCACCTGTGTCTGATGAAGACAGTCACTCTGGCTGACTGTATGTACAGTGTGCCGCCACCTGTGTCTGATGATGACAGTCACTCTGACTGACTGTATGTACAGTGTGCCGCCACCTGTGTCTGATGATGACAGTCACTCTGACTGACTGTATGTACAGTGTGCCGCCACCTGTGTCTGAGACAGTCACTCTGGCTGACTATGTACAGTGTCCGCCACCTGTGTCTGATGACAGTCACTCTGGCTGACTATATGTAGTGTGCCGCCACCTGTGTCTATGATGACAGTCACTCTGACTGACTGTATGTACAGTGTGCCGCCACCTGTGTCTGATGATGACAGTCACTCTGACTGACTGTATGTACAGTGTGCCGCCACCTGTGTCTGATGATGACAGTCACTCTGACTGACTGTATGTACAGTGTGCCGCCACCTGTGTCTGATGACAGTCACTCTGACTGACTGTATGTACAGTGTGCCGCCACCTGTGTCTGATGATGACAGTCACTCTGGCTGACTGTATGTACAGTGTGCCGCCACCTGTGTCTGATGATGGCAGTCACTCTGACTGACTGTATGTACCGTGTACCACCACCTGTGTCTGACGACAGCAGTCGCTCTGGCTGACTGTATGTACAGTGTGCCGCCACCTGTGTCTGATGACAGTCCTCTGGCTGACTTATGTACAGTGTGCCGCCACCTTGTCTGACGACAACATCACTCTGGCTGACTATATACAGTGTGCCGCCACCTGTGTCATGATGACAGTCACTCTGACTGACTGTATGTACAGTGTGCCGCCACCTGTGTCATGATGACAGTCACTCCGACTGACTGTATGTAGTGTGCCGCCACCTGGTCTGAAGACAGTCACTCTGACTGACTGTATGTACAGTGTGCCGCCACCTGTGTCTGATGACAGTCACTCTGGCTGACTATGTACAGTGTCCCGCCACCTGTGTCTGATGATGACAGTCACTCTGACTGACTGTATGTACAGTGTCCCGCCACCTGTGTCTGATGACGGCAGTCACTCTGACTGACTGTATGTACCGTGTACCGCCACCTGTGTCTGATGACGACAGTCACTCTGGCTGACTGTATGTACAGTGTACCGCCACCTGTGTCTGAACGTTCTACTTATGGTGTGCCGCACCTGTGTCTATGATGACAGTCACCACTGACTGTATGTACAGTGTACCGCCACCTGTGTCTGATGACAGTCACTCTGACTGACTGTATGTACAGTGTGCCGCCACCTGTGTCTGAAGACAGTCACTCTGACTGACTGTATGTACAGTGTGCCGCCACCTGTGTCTGATGACGACAGTCACTCTGGCTGACTGTATGTACAGTGTCCCGCCACCTGTGTCTGACGACAGTCACTCTGACTGACTGTATGTACAGTGTACCGCCACCTGTGTCTGATGACAGTCACTCTGACTGACTGTATGTACAGTGTGCCGCCACCTGTGTCTGATGATGACAGTCACTCTGGCTGACTATGTACAGTGTGCCGCCACCTGTGTCTGATGACAACAGTCACTCTGACTGACTGTATGTACAGTGCGCCGCCACCTGTGTCTGATGATGACAGTCACTCTGGCTGACTGTATGTACAGTGTGCCGCCACCTGTGTCTGAGACAGTCACTCTGACTGACTGTATGTACAGTGTGCCGCCACCTGTGTCTGATGACAACAGTCGCTCTGGCTGACTGTATGTACAGTGTACCGCCACCTGTGTCTGACAACAGTCACTCTGGCTGACTGTAGTACAGTGTGCCGCCACCTGTGTCTGACGACAACAGTCGCTCTGGCTGACTATGTACAGTGTGCCGCCACCTGTGTCTGATGACAGTCACTCTGACTGACTGTATGTACAGTGTGCCGCCACCTGTGTCTGATGACGACAGTCACTCTGACTGACTGTATGTACAGTGTGCCGCCACCTGTGTCTGACGACAGTCACTCTGACTGACTGTATGTAGTGTGCCGCCAACTGTGTCTGACGACAGTCACTCCGACTGACTGTATGTACAGTGTGCCGCCACCTGTGTCTGATGATGACAGTCACTCTGACTGACTGTATGTACAGTGTGCCGCCACCTGTGTCTGACGACAGTCACTCTGGCTGACTGTATGTAGTGTCTGCCACCTGTGTCTGATGACAGTCCTCTGACTGACTGTATGTACAGTGTGCCGCCACCTGTGTCTGATGATGACAGTCACTCTGACTGACTGTATGTACAGTGTGCCGCTACCTGTGTCTGACGACAGTCACTCTGACTGACTGTATGTACAGTGTGCCGCCACCTGTGTCTGAAGACAGTCACTCTGACTGACTGTATGTACAGTGTGCCGCCACCTGTGTCTGACGACAGTCACTCTGGCTGACTATGTAAGTGACCGCCACCTGTGTCTGATGATGACAGTCACCTGACTGACTGTATGTACAGTGTACGCCACCTGTGTCTGGTGACATGACTGACTGTATGTAGTGTGCCGCCACCTGTGTCTGATGACAGTCACTCTGACTGACTGTATGTACAGTGTGCCGCCACCTGTGTCTGATGATGACAGTCACTCTGACTGACTGTATGTACAGTGTGCCGCCACCTGTGTCTGACGACAGTCACTCTGACTGACTGTATGTACAGTGTGCCGCCACCTGTGTCTGGACAGTCACTCTGACTGACTGTATGTAGTGCCGCCACCTGTGTCTGATGATGACAGTCACTCTGGCTACTTATTTCACCTGTGAGACAGTCACTCTGACTGACTGTATGTACAGTGTGCCGCCACCTGTGTCTGATGACAGTCACTCTGGCTGACTATGTACAGTGTACCACCACCTGTGTCTGATGACAGTCACTCTGACTGACTGTATGTACAGTGTGCCGCCACCTGTGTCTGACGACAACAGTCACTCTGACTGACTGTATGTACAGTGTGCCGCCACCTGTGTCTGATGATGACAGTCACTCTGGCTGACTGTATGTACAGTGTGCCGCCACCTGTGTCTGATGACAGTCACTGCTGACTGTATGTACAGTGTGCCGCCACCTGTGTCTGATGACAGTCACTCTGACTGACTGTATGTACAGTGTGCCGCCACCTGTGTCTGATGATGACAGTCACTCTGACTGACTGTATGTACAGTGTGCCGCCACCTGTGTCTGATGACAGTCACTCTGACTGACTGTATGTACAGTGTGCCGCCACCTGTGTCTGATGACAGTCACTCTGACTGACTGTATGTACAGTGTACCACCACCTGTGTCTGATGACAGTCACTCTGGCTGACTGTATGTACAGTGTGCCGCCACCTGTGTCTGATGACAGTCACTCTGACTGACTGTATGTACAGTGTGCCGCCACCTGTGTCTGACAGTCGCTCTGGCTGACTGTATGTACAGTGTGCCGCCACCTGTGTCTGATGATGACAGTCACTCTGGCTGACTGTATGTACAGTGTGCCGCCACCTGTGTCTGAAGACAGTCACTCTGGCTGACTGTATGTACAGTGTGCCGCCACCTGTGTCTGATGACAGTCACTCTGACTGACTGTATGTACAGTGTGCCGCCACCTGTGTCTGATGACAGTCACTCTGGCTGACTATGTACAGTGTGCCGCCACCTGTGTCTGATGACAGTCACTCTGACTGACTGTATGTACAGTGTGCCGCCACCTGTGTCTGATGACAGTCACTCTGGCTGACTGTATGTACAGTGTACCACCACCGGTATCTGACGACAGTCACTCTGACTGACTGTATGTACAGTGTGCCGCCACCTGTGTCTGATGACAGTCACTCTGACTGACTGTATGTACAGTGTACCGCCACCTGTGTCTGATGACAGTCACTCTGACTGACTGTATGTACAGTGTGCCGCCACCTGTGTCTGATGATGACAGTCACTCTGGCTGACTGTATGTACAGTGTGCCGCCACCTGTGTCTGATGACAGTCACTCTGACTGACTGTATGTACAGTGTGCCGCCACCTGTGTCTGATGACAGTCACTCTGACTGACTGTATGTACAGTGTGCCGCCACCTGTGTCTGATGACAGTCACTCTGACTGACTGTATGTACAGTGTGCCGCCACCTGTGTCTGACGACAACAGTCACTCTGACTGACTGTATGTACAGTGTGCCGCCACCTGTGTCTGATGATGACAGTCACTCTGACTGACTGTATGTACAGTGTCCCGCCACCTGTGTCTGATGACAGTCACTCTGGCTGACTATGTACAGTGTGCCGCCACCTGTGTCTGATGAAGACAGTCACTCTGACTGACTGTATGTACAGTGTGCCGCCACCTGTGTCTGATGACAGTCACTCTGACTGACTGTATGTACAGTGTGCCGCCACCTGTGTCTGACGACAACAGTCACTCTGACTGACTGTATGTACAGTGTGCCGCCACCTGTGTCTGATGACAGTCACTCTGACTGACGTTGTACAGTCGCACCTGTGTTGATGACAGTCGACGTATGTACAGTGGCCGCCACCGGCGACGTGACTGTATGTACAGTGTACCACCACCTGTGTCTGATGAAGACAGTCACTCCGACTGACTGTAGCTGGGTTGCAGAGGAGCTGCTGCACGCCACCTGCTGGTACCTGGCGTGCGGCCGCTACTGGGAGCGGTCGGCGGCGCCGATGCGCCTCCTGCCTTGGGGTCGGATCGCCGCGGTGCTCGCACTGCTTACTCTGTTGCTCACCTATGTGTACTACTTGATCTGCGTAGCCAGGATGTAAGTGGAACGAATGTGGTGTGGTCTTCGTGTGATTGTCTGTGGTGATAATGGTGTTAGGACGTCGTTGGTGTTGGTTTATGGCGTGGGCGTGTCAGGGCGTCGTTAGTGTTGGTCTATGGGCATTGGCGTGTTTGGGCTTTCTTAGAATTGGTCTATCGCGATGGGCGTTTTAGGGCGTCATTAGTATTGGTTCATGGTGATCGGCGGGTTAGGGCACCGTTAGCATTGGTCTATGGACGTGTTCGCGCGTCGCTATTATTGGTCTTTTTGGTCTTTATGGCGCATTACACTGAGACCATGTTCTGCTATGGTTTTTGACTTATGTTCCAGCCTACTAATTTATGCAAAGCATCAAACTTCCGTTTTTATGATTTTATTAAGATAGTAAGTTGGTTCACATCCTCGGTTGTATTGTCCCATACACTAGTGTCGGTCTGGATCGATCTTCGATGGCTATCCAGTTTTCGGTTTTGGTGTGCAATTATTGATTTAGTCGGACTTGACCCGACCTGACCTAGATCCACACAACACGACGTTCGCGTATCAGACTAGGATTTGCCAGGCCCTTCCAGATAGGACCCGGTACGTCCTAGCGCGTTTTGACCTGACCTTCATTGGCTTGACCATGGGCGCTGTATGACCAACGCAGTCGATGCGCCCCTAAGTCCAAATAACCAACCATCATTGGCTTGACCCGACCTGACCTGAAATCGCCGGCAGGGAACGGCGGCGCGGCCCCGACTCAGATCGGAACAGCTCACCCGACTTCATCCAGGTGGACTGTCCCAACGAGCTGAAGCGTCGCCTGCTGGAGCGCACGGTCAGCAGGGAGCCGGCGCGGCCGGCCCGGCCCAACGACCTGTTCGCCATCTACGACGGCGACTACGACCTGGCGCCGGCCAATCACGTCGACTATTGATCTCTGCTGCCTGTCAGGCGGCTATTGATATCTGGTACCTGGTAGGCGGCTACCGGCCCCGCCCAGTCACGTGGACTATTGATCTCTGGTACCTGTCAGACGGCTACCGGCGGCGCCCAGTCACGTGGACTATTGATCTCTGGTATCGGCCAGACGGCTACCGGCGGCGCCCAGTCACGTGGACTATTGATCTCTGGTACCGACCAGGCGGCTACCGGCGCCGCCCAATCACGTGGACTATTGATGTCTGCTACTTGTCAGGCGGCTACGGGCACCGCCCAATCATGTGGACTATTGAACTCTGCTATCTGCCAGGCGGCTACTGATGATTGCCACCTGCCAGGCGGCTGTCGATCTCTGCTAGCTACCAGTCGGCTACACGTCCACAGGAATAGGCGTCCTCCCGTGGCCGGCTAACCAATGGCCGGTGGAGGTGGCGTCCTCCCGTGGCGGCTGACCAATGGCCGGTGGAGCTGGCGTCCTCCCGTGGCCGGCTGACCAATGGCCGGTGGAGCTGGCGTCCCCCGTGGCCGGCTGACCAATGGCGGTGGCCAATGGCCGGTGGAGGTGGCGTCCTCCCGTGGCCGGCTGGCCAATGGCCGGTGGAGCTGGCGTCCTCCCGTGGCCGGCTGGCCAATGGCCGGTGGAGCTGGCGTCCTCCCGTGGCCGGCTGACCAATGGCCGGTGGAGCTGGCGTCCTCCCGTGGCCGGCTGGCCAATGGCCGGTGGAGCTGGCGTCCTCCCGTGGCCGGCTGGCCAATGGCCGGTGGAGCTGGCGTCCTCCCGTGGCCGGCTGACCAATGGCCGGTGGAGCTTGTGTCACATGCTGGTGCCGACTGACATGAGCTGACAATCGAGGTCGGACGCGGCTCGGCTATGGCATTGCACGGCAGCTGCGGTTCCGAGAAGCACCACACTTGAGCTACGCTTGATATCGGGTACACGAATATTCGTCGGCCATTTTGCGATGCAAACATGACATCCATTTCGAGGTGTATTTCTGGTATGCTTGAAGTGCATTTGAGATCAATGAATTATATTTTGGCAGATTGATATTGCTGCTGTTCAATCGCTTGTGCCACACTCAGTGTTATCTCTACCTTATCTAGATGGGAAAGTTGTATTGAATTTGCACCACACAATACACACCTATCGTCTTGTGATTGTCTAGCCTCGTCCGTATTTTGTGCGAAGACCGGAATTTGTGAGCATCATCGTCATTGTGAATTATATACAATGTTTCCTACGCTCGCCTCGCCATCAAGTGCCATCTGCCATGATGCCAACTACGCTCCCACTGTTATGTTGCATGCACCAGTGGGGTGTAGATCACTTATTGTAACAATGTGATGGCGACCACTATATCGTGCCATTTGCCCGCCAGTGCAATGTTCTGCGACGTCGCCTGGGTTCTCCAGAACCGACCTATGCGCCGTGAAGCCCAAATAATTCACTTACTCCAGAAACATGTGGTCACATTTCAAACGCTACGGCAGTTACCATACATGTGACATATTTTCGAGGCATGGTGCGCCTTTATTCATTGTTTATTGTGATACATTGTGATCGAAAACTGTTCGCACCTTTGGTGATGTCACCGAAGGTGCGAATGTCACCCGTGATCCCGACACTCGGGCCTGGGATCACGGGTGTCGGGCTGCTGTTCCAGTTCGTGAGATGCAGCGGCACCCAAGGCGCCCAGCGCAGGCACCTGAGGCGCCCAGCTCCAGCATCTCAGGTGCCCAGCGCAGGCACCTGAGGCGCCCAGCTCCAGCATCTCAGGTGCCCAGCGCAGGCACCTGAGGCGCCCAGCTCCAGCATCTCAGGTGCCCAGCGCAGGCTCCTGAGGCGCCCAGCTCCAGCATCTCAGGTGGCCAGCTTTAGAGCCGAGTTCGAATTTGACGGGCGCCAGCAGTCTCCGACGTTTGCATTGCACCTGGCGGTTGCGTTGACCGGTCGATGTCGCCCTGAGGGCAGGACGTTTGACAACGACCGGAGCGCCAGCTGGGCACGCTCCGTGCTCCATCTGACGCGTCTGGGACGAGGGTGGCGCCCAGAGCAGCACTGGCGTCACCAGAGCCAACGCTTCGTCACTAATGTGTCGACACACCATCATGATCAACGTCAAGTCAGATCCCTCCAGCAGAGGTGTGCATACGTCACATGACGATCAGTATGAGTGAGATCTAGCACAGGTGCGCCTACGTCACATGCTGTGACTGTCAGCTGCACGACCTGGGAGTGTCGACACTCGCTGTACAGCCGGGGAGTGCCGACACTCGCTGTACAGCCGGGGAGTGCCGACACTCGCTGTACAGCCGGAGAGTGCCGACACTCGCTGTACAGCCGGGGAGTGCCGACACTCGCTGTACAGCCGGGGAGTGCCGACACTCGCTGTACAGCCGGGGAGTGCCGACACTCGCTGTACAGAGTGCGACACCGCTGACAGCGGGGAGTGCCGACACTCGCTGTACAGCCGGGGAGTGCCGACACTCGCTGTACAGCCGGGGAGTGCCGACACTCGCTGTACAGCCGGGGAGTGCCGACACTCGCTGTACAGCCGGAGAGTGCCGACACTCGCTGTACAGCCGGGGAGTGCCGACACTCGCTGTACAGCCGGGGAGTGCCGACACTCGCTGTACAGCCGGGGAGTGCCGACACTCGCTGTACAGCCGGGGAGTGCCGACACTCGCTGTACAGCCGGAGAGTGCCGACACTCGCTGTACAGCCGGAGGGGGGATGCCGACACTCGCTGTACAGTCGGGGAGTACCGACACTCGCTGTACAGCCGGGGAGTGCCGACACTCGCTGTACAGACGGGGAGTGCCGACACTCGCTGTACAGCCGGGGAGTGCCGACACTCGCTGTACAGCCGGGGAGTGCGGACACTGCTGAGCTGTACAGCCGGGGAGTGCCGACACTCGCTGTACAGCCGGGGAGTGCCGACACTCGCTGTACAGCCGGGGAGTGCCGACACTCGCTGTACAGCCGGGGAGTGCCGACACTCGCTGTACAGCCGGGGAGTGCCGACACTCGCTGTACAGCCTGAGCCGGGGAGTGCCGACACTCGCTGTACAGCCGGGGGGACTGGGAGTGCCGACACTCGCTGTACAGCCGGGGAGTGCCGACACTCGCTGTACAGCCGGTGAGTGCCGACACTCGCTGTACAGCCGGGGAGTGCCGACACTCGCTGTACAGCCGGATGGCTCTCACTTGTTACAGTGCGCCGCCCGCCCCCTCTGCACCGGGCGCCCCCCGAAAGTGGTATGGATGATTGGCCAGATTAGTCTTATCGATGATGATTTGTCATATTCGCTGTGAGCGTCCCTGCTTTCGAGACAAGTCAATGCGTGAAATCAGGTGTGGTGTAAATTGTTTTCGACGAATCATCGCTGGAGCGGAACAGCTCTGGCTCAAAGTTGTGCTACCTCTCGACCGTCGTGTCATCGTAGCTTCAGCCGTGAGGTACGTCACTGATGGAACTAAAGCCACCTGGTGGCCTTCCGTCACCTGCGGACGCGATATCCCGCTTTAGTAAAGTAGCATATGCATGATATGTTTTACCGGTAGCACACACAGTCATTACCACCTCGTTGGTGCAGTCAGCTAACACGTGTATGTCGAGTGTGTGAGGCCCCTTATTTAAGTCTGACCGCCCAGGTAGCGTCTTCCTCGGCAGGTTCTTATCCGGGGTTGGCAACAACCGGGCAGTGTTCGCCGTGCGATGGGATTACCGCTGACCGACCAACGCCCACGATATCGGGTTCGCGAACATGATTTACCTTCGAGCATATCCTTCGTTCTGGCGGCACGTCCCGATGGCACAGCATCGAATGTTTTTTTTTTGTTGTTTAAAAAAAAGTTTTTAGCTTAGGCGTTAGCTTCCACCTGTACTCCAAGTTCCTTCCGTATGACAAGAACACTGAGATATAATTGCTTTATCAGTCTGTGACGAAGCTGACAGATGTTCGTAAAGTTCTTGTTACTGGTAATATACAGCTGCTCTGGCTGGCCGAAGGTGCGTACCAATGTTCGTTCTAAAATGGAGAGCAATGCTGTCGTTACGTCACTAATCGGATTCGCATCCAGGTACTTCCGTGAAAGTGAACAAATAATCGTACGTCAGGCCTGCATAGGCTTTATCCAATCGAGTATAGTTTTAAAACCAACAGCATACATTCTGATCAAGATATGCACGCACCATTTACTAAGGATAAAACAGCTAATTTAAAAGAAACTTAATCGCCTGATTGGTTCGGCAAGTGCAGCACTTGGTCAAGTAAATTTCGGAAAGAAGTGTGCCGTGAGTCCCAGCCTTGTTACCTTTGAGACAGCCACGACCTATTGAACCGAACCGCCATCTAAGGCTCAGCATTTCACAATTATGTACTCTCGGTTACAATCTTGCCACGAAAAGCAATGCACTTATGTCCTTTAGGCACATTTTAGGTAGCACGAAGCACGAAAAATGCACCTACATACCGTGTCCAGATTTAATTGCCTCTGACTTAGCTACTATAAGATAGCGTTTAACTCGCGCCGTCTCTGGGGGGGGGGGCGTTGACGACCCCTCTAAGGTTTTCCGCGGAAAGTGAAAGATCGGCGCGCGGCAGCGCTCCAAAATTTGGCTTACTTTTTCCCACATCAATTTGGCATGTTGTGTCCAAATTTCGAAGTCAGGTCATCTAGGGTTAACGAGTTATTGAAGGTCAAGTGAGGTCACCTCCAAAAAGTTCATCCAGTCGTCACGCTTTAACGGATAAATATATTTTAATTCAACTTTCAGCATTTGCTTATCCTTATCCAAAGGCATTTTATATCTGCTCATTGGCGTTATAGTCGAAGATTCTGGCTAAAGTAAGCATTTTTCGTTGGACCAAGTTGACTTCAAACAACATTTTTCGATCCGCTCTACCAATTATAAAACGAAAATTAAAGAGAACTTAAAAACTCAAAATTTTTTAATAAAAAAGGAAGAAAATTTTGATTTTTTGGTAGCCAACAATATTATGGTCCTGGTCGATTTCGCTTCCGTTTTCTCATCCCAAATATATTTGTTTCCTCAAATTTCCCTCAGAATGCTCTGAACAGAGCCACAAACATGATGTAAGTCGTGATAACCAGTCGTGGGGTGCCCCGTAGTGAAGTCACTTTTTGGGGATTTATTGGGGTGGTGTCTGGCCCTACTCGTCGAGCGCTTTCTGATGAGACCTATTTCGTTTTCGTTCGAGGCTTAGTTTGGAGATTAGGGGGTCCCTGTCGACCCCCCCCCCCCGAGACGGGTTGTGAGGATCTGACCGGAGACCGGGTTAAGTTTCCGCTTGAAAACAGAGAACGAAGTAGCGTGCAGGCCATCCGATATGACATGCGAGTTATACGATGCACATGCCCGACACATGAGTGTCCGCTTTTCCGAACTTTGTCTCGATGCGGGGGGTGTGGCACGTCTGACTGTGTGGTGCAGCGAGATACGACGTCGCGGTTGTGAGCGATCCGTCTGTACAGTGAGATGAGCTCCTGTGACGTAAGTGCCCCGTGGAGGAAGCCCACGTCATCACACGTGGCGAGGCCAACGGCGGACATCCAATGGAGATTTCCCGTGACGTCTGAATTGTTGTCGAGCCCTTCGCGACCGGAAATCATATGCGCGGCTAAGTTGATGGTTTTCTGAGCTTTGGCTATTGTGCACCTGCATTGCGCCGTCGTACACCCGGATGCGGGAACTGATGTGGGACATGATTGGCGCATCAGTGGTCACATGCAACAAACGGACAGGCAGACAGTGTTTGGCATGCAGCAGGCCGATCAGTATGCCGCTGCATCTCGCCGCAAGTGAATTGGCGTGCGCTTCTCAAGTCATATCCGAGTCGAACCCGACTCCCGGTTTTGCCACCGGTCTGCAAGGCGCAAGTGTCGGATACAAGTCATGGTGAAGGAATGGACAATGAAGGCTGCGTGTCGTCGGCGGAACAGACGATGCTGAATGTTTGAATCCGCCAAGGTCTGCCAAGGTATATGACATGTCGTTTATAGCGATGTTTTAGAGCTATGGTCCAACGCAGGATTTATGCACTGGCGGATCCAAGGGGGCCATTCAGGCCATGCCCCCCCGAAACGCCTTAAAGGGCGGCCATCATGTCTTGGCCCCCGAAACCAACAGAAGTAAACTAAATTAAAATACGGTAATTTCGAAAATAGCGCTCCGGGTGAAAGAATCTCCAATTTTAAAGGTATTTTCATAATTGTTCAGAAGCCCAATATGGTAGCATAGTAGATTCTGACGCACATCGAGGGTTCTATGCTGTTTAAGTTCTGCTTACAGCAACAGTTGATAAA